>PVIW01003790.1:0-142929 GCA_004026585.1 Noctilio leporinus
ACTTTGGTACATATACACAATGGAATTCTATGTAGCAGAAAGAAAGAAGGAACTTGTACCCTTTGCAACAACATGGATGGAACTGGAGAGTATTATGCTTAGTGAAATAAGCCAGTCAGTGAAGGACAAATATCATATGATCTCACCTCTTATGGGACAATAATGAACAAAACTAACAACAACCAAAACAGAACCAAGTGTATGAATACAAGGAATAGGCCTTCAGTGGTCAGGGGAATGGGGTAGGGGGGAGGGAGAGGTAGAGGCAAAGAAGGGGAGCAGCTTAGACAAGAACCTAGTATAAAGGAACCATGGACATGGACAACAGGTGGGATTGACTTTGGGGGGAATGGGTGGGTGGGCGGGGGGACAGAGGGGAGCAACAAGGGGATGGATGTAATACAACAACAATAAAATTTTTTTAAAAATCTTAAAAAAAAAAAAAAAGAATAGCCACATAATCTACCCATTTCTTGCTCCACTGCAGCAGATGGAAACGTGCTCCCATATCCTAATCTGAATGTGGGTACTCATTTGTTATTAACCAGATGTTTATCAAGTGCATACTGTGTGTACAAGACCCTATGTTCTCTTTCCCCCAGAGGCAAGACTGTACAGAAGGTGTGGTTATGGATTTCACCACTCCCATGGGTGGTGGTGCTGGGGGCGAGTGGGTGACTGTGTTGGTGTGCAGGTGTTGGCCGGTGGCTGGGGTTGGGGAGGGAGCGGTGTGTGGGTGAAATTCAGGAATCCTGCAGCACTACAGTGGCAGGAACTTTACAAAGACCCAGCCCTGTTCCCCATGGCATGTCTATGAGTACAGCAAACAAGGAGTCAGCACAATTCTAGGTCTTCTTAGGCAACTGCTACTGGAGATCACCACAAGCCAACACGTGGGGCACAGCACAGTCCTTTCCCTCCGGGCCCTTTTAATCCAGATAAAATATAACACGAAATGCACATGGGAAATGCGCCATGGACAGCCAACAGATCACAGTCATAAAAGGAGATGACAGATTCCACCGTCATTCACAACCCACCCAAATGTCACATCCTCTGGCAGTTCCTGCCCCCAAAGCAGGTGGTGTTTCCCTGTATTCCATAGCACTTGAAACATAATAACAGAAAAAAATTTAAAATATGCACAGAAAAAACTACTGCTGCTGCTCCCAGAGACCTATTAAGCCCAAGAGCTTCTAGTTGCTTTACTGCATGACCCCATTCTATTCTCCCAGCCGTGCAGGGAACTCAGAGAAGTTAAATAACGAGATGAACACCACATGATTTGTTTAGCAGAGTTTTTTTGCTTGCACATTCCATCAAAATAATTTTGAAAACTGTACATCCCTAGAAACACACACACACCTAAAACCACATAATTTACAACAAAGGAAGCCCTTACAGAGAGTAGGAAATGATCTTTTTAACAAATAATGCTGGGAGAGTTGGATACCCATATGGAAAAAAAAAAAAGAAATGAAAATGGACTCTACTTCACTCCATGTACAAACATCATCAAATCCAGATGGAAAAAAGGCAAATACAAAAGGCAAACATCTACTACTTTTCAGAAGATAATACTAATCTCCGTGACTTATAAATAGGAAAGGGTTTCTTAAACAAGTCACTAACAGTTCTCACAATAAAGGAAAAGAATGATGGATTCAATTACACTAACGTTATATACTATGGTTCATAAATACGCTCCATAAAGATAAACCACAGAGTGAGAAGAGGTACTTGCAACAAACACAACTATATGCTCATCGGATTGTTGTATCAGGCCACAGCCGTGTTAAATGGTGCAAGTATTTTGGAAAACAGTTTGGTGTTCTTTTGTACGTGTGTTATATTGCACAAGGAAAAGAAACCACTGCCTTATAATAGGTACCCCTTGCACATTTTAAAGTTGACATCTAAATGTTTTCATCTTAAACGTAGTCCCTCCTTATCCGCAGGGATTATGTTCCAAGACCCCCACTGGAGGCCTAAAGTTGCAAATAGTACTAAAATCTATTTATGCTATATTTTTTCCCTATATACATACATACCTATGCTCGAGTCTAATTAATAATTTAGACAGTGAAAGATTAACAACACTAATAAAAATAAAACAATTACAATAATATACTGTAATAAAAGTTATGTGAATGTGGTCATTTTCTCTCAAAATATCTTCTTGTGTTGTAGTCACCTGTCACTTAAAGGAAGCACTTCACAGCTTCTCTTTGGCATATGTGAATTGCCAGCGTGGCCACTCTTGCACTTTGGGACCATTACTGAGTAAAATAAGGGCTCTTGGACGCAAGTAATGTGATACAGTAACAGTTGATCTGATAACCAAGGTGGCTAGTAAGTGACTACCAGGTGGGTAGCGGATATGTACAATGCGGATACACTGGACAACGGGATAATTCATGTGTGGGTTGGGATGGAGTGGGATAGCACAAGATTTCATCACACTATTTAGAACAGCTCTCAATTTAAAACATGAACTATTTCCGTAATTTTCCACTTAGTATTTTTGACCATGTGTAACTGAAACCAAAAAAAGCAATACGGTGGGTAAGGGGAAACTACTGTTTTGTTTTGTTTTGTTTTGCTTGAACAAGAATGCTCATGGCAGCCTTATTTGTAATTGCCCAAACTGGAAACAACTGAAGTATCTATGGAGAATGGATAAATAATGGTAGGTTTTCATACAATGGACTAGTACTCAACAATAAAAAGAAACAACATGGATGAATCTCAGAAACAGTGTTACACCAAAGTCGTCAGACACAGAAAGTACCTACCCTATGACTCTGTTTATATGAAATTCAAGGACAGACAGAACTAAGGTGTTTGAAACCCAAACAGCCATTGGGGGATGGAGTTTGACTTGAAGGTGAAATACTGAGAACTTTCCGGGGTGGCTTGCCATGTATTTGAGTAGATGCAAAAGATGTATTTTCTGGCACATTACAGATCTTAACATTTAAAAATAAAACTGTTATATCACTGTCGTAAAAATGTCCAAAGAAATATAAACACTATAGTGACTTGATATCTATCATCCATTTTAAAACAAAAGTATGGACAAGCCCTTCTTGAACAGTCGTACATTTTAAATCCTTTTTCTCTTTGAAGTCCTTGTCTCCTACCAAATATTACTCTCATGTAATATATTTTTGTTTCAAAGTCTCAATCATCACCCTATTATCTTGCAACAATTTATGACTTTTAAAAATCTTTTTAAATATACTATGATCATAAGGCTCTAAATATCAACTTTTTTTTCTTTGGGCTTAAGTGAACCTCACAATTATTAGTTATACACTAATAATATTGGTCAAAGCAGCATACAATGATTTCCATTGAAAATTCATCTCTTACAGAGAAAAATGAAGGAGTAGTTACTGGGACTTTAGTCTTTTGAATTATTATGCCTTGGTTTCTCCTGTTATAACGTACCACTGTTATATACCACAGTCAGATTCAGATGGTCTGCCTTATGTTAAGCAAAATGGGAGAAAGAGGATTGGAATAGGCAAACTGGCAGGAACTCTGGTATTGATGTATTCTCAGGTAGATTTGTTTTATGAATAACACGTGAAGATTGATTTCCCCCTAAAAAGGCTTCATGCCCACAAACATGTGTAATTCCAGTTTGATGACCTCCCAGGGAGATGGAATTCTAACTTAGATGTGTCTGATTCCCAGCCTAGATCTGTCAACTGTCCAATGTATTCCTAATGAATTCCTTATCACTTTGGCTTGAAAAGACCATCGTAGGGATATTTATTTGCAGGACTGGAGGGAAGGGCTATACAAACAATATATAACCATTTCTCAAAATTAAAATAGAGTGTCATTACTTTTACATGTCGATTCTCCCATCCAAACCTTGAACTCCTTAAAGGCAGTATTAGTGCTTTATCTATATTTGTGCAGCTAGGGCCTACAGAACTTCGACTCAGAAAGTAGGACCTCAATAAATGTAGAGCGGATGCATATGGAGGACAAGACCATTTCTGAGTCTCTGACCTGCATGGGAAAGGGAACCAGAGTTGAACTGAAGATTTAAAATATTAGTTAGTGCATCATGTTAGATCATCTCACATGACATATACCAGGAAGTGCTGTTCTAGACAGGAACTAGTTTTATGTCCTGAGCATCTTCTGTGAGTTAGGCTAAGCCTTCCTAAAGGATTCTATTCATGGGAGATCATTTCCTCCTATTTGTTGGAGAAAATTAGAAAAACATGAAAAACTCGAAAGACAAAAATGGAAATCATTTGTCATTCTGTCTTGGTTAATATCAAACAGATTCATCCTGACATCTTGGGCCAGTTACTTAACCTCCTGGAGCCTCAGTCTACTCCTCTGTGAAACTGGCAACAAAATAAATACATCTTTTGTAGGGTTTTTGTGATGATTAACTAAATAACAGATGTGAAGCACCCTAGCATAGTAAATGTTAACCAGTAAATGTTCAAGTTTTTTTTTCAAATTTTATATTATTATTGTTTCCATAAGTTTGTGGTAATATTATGGGGTTTTTTTCCTTTTTCTCTTCTTTTTGTATCTTGAGCATTAACTAATCTTGGGTATATAATTAGTTATTTGTTTATTTTTACAGGGGAATACTTTTTGTCACAGAGTAAGTCCTTACTATCAACACATCATGACTTAATTTTACTACTGGATCTTCTCAGTTCTCATTTTTTATACATTATAAATAATGCTGTAATAAAAATCCTTATACTTAAATCTTGGTGCTCACTTACGATTATTTCCAAAATATGGAATCGTTATGGCTCTTGCTGGTTGTTTTGTTTTGTTTCTGAGTTGCTCTCTGACTGAAAGTGAGTGTTTCACAGCACCCTCCGTGATATTGGGTATTATTCTTTTTAATACCTTGATAATTTAATTGACAGGTGTCAGGCATTGTTTACAGGCCTAATCTCATTTCAACTTCGCTACAACCTTATTAAATGGACATTTGGTAGTCTGTTGCTCTTTAACAGAGGGAAAAACAAGGCTCTGAGAGGTTAAGTTCTTTTTTTTTTTAATTAGTTGACATTTAATATTACTTTACATTAGTTTCATGTGTACAGCATAGCGGTTAGACAATTACATAATTTACAAAGCTTCCCTTAGCCAGTTGGGCCTGGATAAATCGGCAGGTCCTGAAGATGCGGTCTCTGGTTTTTCCCCTATACCACACTGCCTCCTGCTGGTGCCCGAGAAGAAGGCATGAAGCACTGAAGTTCCTCAAAACAGATTCCTTAAGTTAAGAGTTGGGTGTTTGTCCTGAGTAAGAAAGTGACGCTGGGACAACCGTATGATGGTGGGACTTTGGAAAAGGGAGAAAACTTATCAAGTTTTACACTTAGCATTTATGCACTTTATGTAAGTCATATCTTAAATTAAAAAACAGAAAGCCCTGGCTGGTAGTACAACGGTTAAGGCGCCGGCCTGCCAACCCAAAGGTCGCAGGTTCGATTCCCCAGCCAGGGCACATAACCAGGTTGCAAACCAGGTCTCCAGCCAGGTCTGTGGCTGGAGGCAGGTGAAATGCAACCATACATTGATGTCTTTCTCCCTTTCCGCCTCTCCCCTTCCCCCTCTTTCTAAAAATAATGAAATACAATCTTTAAAAAAACCCAAAAACTTAAAAAAAAAAATAGAAATTAGGAGAATTTTGATTGAGAAGAAAAGACTTTCCAGGCAGATGCTGGATGAATGAATAAAAATAGTTTACACTTACTGAGTCCTTGCAACAAACCAGGGCCTGTACTAAGGGCAAAGGGAATAAATAGTAACTCATTTAATTTTCATACAATCCCCACGAGGTACCTTTATTTGTGCTTGACAGCTAAGGAAACAGAGACACAGAAATGGTTAAGTCACTTGCTCAAGGTTATACAGCTAGCAAGTGGAAGTCAGGATTTAAGATAGGTAATTTAGTTCCTTGTTAAGGCAGGCAGGCTTGGTTCACAAAGCAGCCACAATCACCAAAGATCTGAAAGGCCTCTTCCCCTATTCTGGGATGTCCACCTCATAGAGATTTTTGTCAGACTAGGACATTATACAGATTAAGGTCCATGTCTAATGGATTCAAGGGTCCAGAATGTGATTTCACATCTTCAGTGATGCTGCCACTTGACCTCCTAAGTTGTCCTTTAGTGGCCCCAATGTGAGTCTTTGCTGGTTCTAGTCCAGTGGGGTTGGTAGAACAGCCTTTGAAGCTTAACAGTCACTGGGAGTCTTAGGGAGGGGGCACACTTACCCACCAGAACTGGGATTTCTCTATTTGGTCAGGGTACTGTGTGGTGAGTTCCAAGAGCATCAGAGACACCTGTAGGTAACTTATACTCTATGCTCCCATTTCCTTAGAACACCTGTTCGAGACCCACCAGTCCTCTGGAAATAACCCTCTCTCCCCAGCCTATGGAAGATATGGACAATGATGCCCTCAAAGAAGGAGTGGGGAAGGCACTCTTCAAGGTCAGTGTGGCAAACCCATCACAGAAATACTTTATTCTTATAAAGTAAGGTTCAGGAATGTATCTAGCAAGATGGGGATGGAAGTGGATTTAGAACTGGGGTTGGACAATTAAAGTACCTGGAGAAGGAGTAAGGGACCATGACTTTTTAAAAAGTCCTCTCCAGGCCTATCTACAAGGGTAGAAAGGAAGAAAAGAATTCAAGGGAGTTATACTATGGATTGATAAGATTATGAAGTCAGCTGTTCTCTATCTAGCAAATCATGACATAAATACTTAAGAAATGGGAGGCTGCCCTAAGAATGTCCCCATTTCAGGTTGCTGTTAGGCATGGGATTTAATTTCAGTAAATAGAAATCTTTGGTGGTACAGTTTTACAATGGGTATCAAAAGCCTTATGTTCCTGGTCAATTCAATCCAACCTCAGGAAAGGTGACAGGCCCTGGGCTAGGTTCCAAGATGTAGGGTGAACAAGCAAAGAGGGAGCCTGCCCCCAAGGAGCTAATTGTGGAAAATGTCTTTCAGGAAGAGTGAAACATGAGGTGCTAGGGAGCAGCAGGAAGGGGGATTTAACCTAGCCCAGAATGTCAGGAAAGAATGAAATATCTTTTAAGTGAGTGTTGAGGGACAAGAAGGATTTAATTAAACCAAAATGGACAAGACGAAGGCGCCAGGCAGACTGAGTAGCAGGTGAAAAGGAAACGATAGAAGTTGTTAGAGTGTGAGCCCAAAATGAGTTTGGCAAATGAGTTTAACATGACTCTTCAGGTTTTAAGAGTCATGTTAAGATGTCTGCACCTGGTTCAAAAGCAAAAGGTTGATGAACGATAAGAGAAATTTTTTGATTTGTGTTCTACTATGTATTCTTTTACTACTATGTAAAGTAATTCCACTTTAAGGAAATTATCTGAAGGAAATAATTATGAATTTGTGCAACAATACAGTTTAAAGAATGTTTCTAATATGGAGATTATCTAGAATTACAAAAAATTGAAAAACCTGAACATCTTACAGCAGGGGTTTAGATAAAAAAAAAAACAAAAAACAAAAAAAAACCTCTGGTTCATCCATATATGAGAATGCTACGTACAATAGCTGCTAAAGATACTGCAGAAAAAAAATTTAATGACATGGAAAGATATTCATTATATGTTCAATGAAAAGTGATGGTTATATAAAAATATAGAGTATTCCATTTTTGAAAGTGCACACACACACAATAGATGTACAAGATATTGTAAGGCTATAAACCTAAAAGATAACGTATTTTTTCATGTGTGATTATGGATGATTTAAATGTTAACCTTTTATTTTTTCTAATTGTCCTACCACAATATGTGTTATTTCTGTAATTTAAAAAATATAATGTCTTATATGCCCAGAGATTTCGGGGGTATCGGCCATATTCTATTTCTTGATCTCGACTGAGTTAATATCGGCCTTTACTTTAAATTGTTAGTGTAAATTTAATAGTTTCCTCCATGCATGTTACGTTTCACAATTTTAAAGGTGTTAATAATCTGCACGTATTTACTTTTCAATATTTTGTATATAGACCCGCATCCCTACTAGTGTTCCATAATTTCGGAGCAAAGTTGACACTTCGCTGCAAACATTCCTTATTTTACGCTTCTGGCCTTCACGGACTTCAAACCCCAGCAGGCATTGCGCCAGGCATACCGGAACTACGGGATCCGAGAGGGGGCCGGGCCCCGGGCCCTATGGTCCTTTCCCACCCAGAAGCCCGCGGGCTGCGAGGAACGCTGTGTGTATCATGGCCGCGGGAGCCGGGACGGTGGGCCCCGCTTCCGGCCCGGACGTCTTGCGTGATCCAGCGGCGTCACAGTCGAGGAAACGGCCCGGTCGGGAGGGTGGGGAGGGTGTACGGCGAACGGACGCAATGGCGGGAGGAGGCGGGAGCAGCGATGGCAGCAGAAGGGCTGCAAGCCGGCGGGCGTCCCGCAGCAGTGGGCGGGCTCGGCGGGGGCGCCACGATCCCGGGCTGGGGGGAGCCGCGGAGCGGGGCGCAGGGGAGGCACGCCTGGAGGAGGCAGTGAACCGCTGGGTGCTCAAGTTCTACTTCTACGAGGCGCTGCGGGCCTTTCGAAGCAGCCGGTATGGGGACTTCAGGCAGATCCGGGACATCATGCAGGGTGAGGGCCGGACCGGGGAAGGAGGCTGGGGCGACTGGGAGGGGGACTCTGGGACCCCGGTGTTGGGGATTGGCGGGGCAGTCGGGGCGGGAGGTGCGGGGGGTTGTCGCCAAATCAATGTTGTCTTCTTTCCCAGCTTTGCTTGTCAGGCCCTTGGGTAAGGAGCATACCGTGTCCCGGCTGCTGCGGGTTATGCAGTGCCTATCGCGTATTGAAGAAGGGGAAAATTTAGGTATGGCTGTTTTTGTGTTCTTCTCTGGGCTTAGAGTTAGTTATCAAATTTACAACGGAAACTGAAGGATTCTGGATTAAGGTTCGCTATTGTGTTTCGATCACAGTCTGGTCTTTTCCCTTCTAGCATGATTATGCTCTGGCTCTAGTTTTCTCCAGTTGAGATTCTCTTGCCTGCTTTTTCGTGGTGTTTTTTTCTCTCCTTTTTTATTTCCTCCCACCTGTTTCTTGCTCGCCGTAACTCGCTATCTGAAGTGAGTTATGTTAATGGCCACATCTTTTTCCCCCATAGTAGTGTTTTTCAGATTAGGTGCACATTTCTTCCCCCTGAATTGCACTTGACAGCTGTTTAGCAAACCGGTCTACAGTTTCTGACTGCTTGTATCTGAGAAGGACACGTGTATCCTGAAATTTGAGATGCAGATGCATCTATCAAAAAATATAACCCATCTTGAAAATAAGTAATTTCAAATATATTGATTTGAATTGGGATCCTTAATATGTTTGTAAGCGAGTAAGACAGCAGTTAAATGCAAATCTTACTATATTTGCATGGTTCTTTTCCCTAAATATATGTATTTCTGGACATAACGTTTCTTCTCTGCATAAATTAGCTTAACATGAAAGCTGTGCTCTTTGTTCTAGACTGTTCCTTTGATATGGAGGCTGAGCTCACACCCCTGGAATCAGCTATCAATGTGCTGGAGATGATTAAAACGGAATTTACGCTGACAGAGGCAGTGGTGGAGTCCAGTAGAAAACTGGTCAAGGAGGCTGTAAGGCTCTTTTTTTCTTTTCTCTTTTAACAAAAATCAGAGGTCTTTGAGGATACAGTGTTTATCTTTTGGTATGGGTAGAAGAAAAAAACGGTGGAGAGAGCCAGTCAGCACATCAAACACATGAACATACACAGAGATATTATCTCTTCAGGCAACCCGTTCTCAGCTGAGATTTGGTAAAAGGCGAAAGATTTATACGATCTGAAGAGAAGCCAGAGTATCAGCTGAGATTTGGAAAGATCCATTAATGGTAGGTGCTCAGCTTTTATGATTTTAGTATTCCTTCTGACCCATGCAAGAGGGGTCACAGTACATAGGAAGTGGGTTGGCATTAAAGACTGGAGGTTATACACATTTAGGAGAACTGTGGAAGGGTTAGAAAGAAGTAACTGGCTTGGTCATCCTTGTTTATGATAAACTAAGGAGAATACTGGGGCCTTGGGAAAAGTGGGACTTTGAGCTATTTCATGTACTGTCTGCAGAAGGAGCGGTTTAGGGAACATTCCCCTTGAATAGACAGAATTTCAGAGGTGCTGTGGTAATCAGTTAGTTGCAAAAACAGTTAATGGTAGAAAGCTGGCACAGGTAGTGTTCTTGAGAAGAAAAGAAGCAATTGGTATGTCTAGGAATTTGGGATTGTTTATTGTGTCACGGCTCAGGTAGCTTTGAGTAGTAGAACTTATTTTTATTTAAAACAAAAGTGGCTATGACAACCAGTCAAAAAAAGCTTTTTGTTCTCAAATAACAAAGGCTAGGCATGTGGAAGCAGATTCAGAGGTAGGAACTGAGGAACAACAACTCAGCATTGCCTTGATGATGGAAAGTAAGGAAACTGGTAAATAAAAAAGCAAAGAGCACCCCCTAAAAGGATAGGATGGGGGTAGGGCCTGAGAATAAAGCCTTGCCTGGCAATGAAGACTATCCCTTGGCTATGTGCTGAGTACTCTATTAAAAAACAAATATTGTGTTAGAGGAACAGATATTTATTCAGTTAAAGATCTTGGCAAGAACTACTTTTGATCCTGCAAAGAATGCTTAGATTATTTCAGTTCTAAGAATAAAATATTAGTATAGGTAAGTCAGGTTTGTGTTGGAGGAAAAATTTCGGAAAAGACTTATTAGCAAGGGAGGAGAAATATATGCCTACTTTCAGAATAGCTTTTGAACGGGAAGAAATGGCACCAGTACAGAGTGTAATTCTAATTAAGTAACTAGTTGATTCAGAAATGCAACTCCTTTGGAACACAAGAACTATAGATTTGTCTTCATCTTTCAGCTGTATGTTACTTCATGATGATTATTTGAAGTTCATAGATCTTTTGCTTAGGAGCTTCATTAGGAAAAATCTATTCACAAAATCTAAATTCCCTTACAATAGTTAACCATTTTCTTATGTTGACGCCCTTCAGCTTTTCCATTTCCACCAGGTACAAGATCTCTTGTTATAGTTAGTACTATTACTGCTGTTTAACAGATTATCCCAAAACTTAGCAGCTTAAATATTAAGTATTTTCTCTCACTTTCCAAGAGTCAGAATGTGGTAGTTGTTTAGATAGTATTTCTGGTTTGAAGCTTCCAAATAGATTGTAGTCAAGCTGGCTGCTAGAGTGGAAGTCATCTTCAGATTCAACTAGGGTGGAAAGATCTGCTTCCATACTCATCCACACAATTCTTAGGACTGACTTCCTCAATGGCTGTTGGCTGTAGACTTTAGCTCTTTACCTTGCAGAAGGCTTCTTACAACATGGTAGCTTGCCTCCCCTAGAGAAAGTGATCCAAAAGAACAAAAGCCCAAGACAGAAGCTGCAGTCTTTTGTACCTTAATCTCAGAAGTAATGTATCATTAACTTCGGCCATATGCTATTGATCACATACACCAGATCAGCTTTCGATTAGTGTATGGAATGGAGCTATCTTAGAGGCTGGCTACCAAAATTACCTTGATCTCCTAGTTATTAAATTATACTATATCACTTTTCCAATCTTTTTTTAAATTCATTTCTCATTTAGAATCGTAAAGTCTGTTAATGATCATTGGGAAAATACCTTGGGATGGATGCCTAGGTTCAATAAGGCTTTTTTGGTGCATTTTAAGCATTTTGAAGTATCACAATTTATTTAAAAGTTTTTTTGATTTTTGAAATAAGTTTATCAGGTGAGTTATTTTAATTTAGATCTCAACATATGGTCTGGGATCTCTTGTAGGTCTTCAGGGTCCATTAATAGGTCAAAAACAATTTTCATAATAATGCCGAGTATTAGTTGACTTTTTCAATGTGCTGACATTTGCACTGATGCAAAAGCAATGATGGGTAACACTGGTGTCTTAGCACGATCAAGGCAGTGGCAGTAAATTGTACTATAGACACTATTCTTCATTGCCACATGCTTGCAGTTTTGTTTTTTAAAAGATTTATTTATTTTTAAAGAGGGAAAGGAAGGAGAGAGGGAGGAATATCGAAGCATGAGGGACACATTGATCAGCTGCCTCTCACACTGGCCCACAACCCAGGAATGTGCCCTGACCAGGAATCTAACCAGCGACCCTTCAGTTTGCAGGTTGGCACTTAATCCACTGAGCCACACCAGCCAGGGCTTTTCTTTTTTCTTTTTTTTAGCCAATTTCGATTAAGAATGTCTTTGAGAAAGCAGTAAAAAATATTACTTTTATTAAATCTAGACCCTTGAGCAAACATCTTTTCACTCTTTTGTGTGATAAAATAGGAAGCTTGCCTTAAGCATTTCTGCTGCAGACATGCCGGCTGCCTTCAGGCAGAGCTCTTCTTGTGTGACTGATATAGGTTAGCTGCTTTAATGGAATACCATTTTTACTTGAAAAACCAGCAAACTTTGGTTATTCGGCCCTAGGTACCGGCAGTCATTTTCTTGAGAAAGAATAAAGTGAACTTTTTACTTCATGGGAAACAATTGACATTATTTGTTGCCAATGATAGAATTCAAACTTTGAAGTGAAAATTAGAGTTTTGGGTGGGTGGGGAGGGGGACAGAGGGGAGCAAAAAAGGGATGGATGTAATACAACAACAATAAAATTAAAAGAAAAAAAAAAGAAAGAAAATTAGAGTTTTGGAAAACACACTCATATGTTTGATAGTTTCCCAATTCTTTGATTTTTCTTAACCATTATTTTCCAAATGATCACTGATTATATTACAAAAATTATTGATGGATAGAAGATCCCTTTAAAGTACAAGATAAGCAAGCCATGGCTGGTGGCACAATGGATAGGCCCTGGCCTGAGAACCCAGAGGTTGCTGGTTCTATTCCCCGGCCAGGTTGCAAGCCAGGTCTCCAGCCAGGTCCATAACTGGAGGCAGGTGAAAGGCGACCATACATTGATGTCTCTCTTCCTCTCTGCCTTTCTCCATTCCCCTCTCTCTGAAAATAATAAAATCTTTTAAAAAATTTTAAGAATAAACAAAGTACAAGATAGAGCAACCCATTTTAGTGTAATAGATGATGAAATGTTCACTTGCCAGAATTTGGTACAGAGTTGAAGTACAGCTGTAAATTTTCTGAAAGCCCTGTTAAAATATTCCTTCATTTTCCAACTTCATATATCTGAGTGAGGTTGGAGTTTATATTGTGTGTGTGTTTATATTTAAAATGAAACAAGCATTGTTTTTCCTATTAAGATATTAAGAGTAGAAAAATGTAAAACAATGCCATCCTCATTAAATGTCTCTTACAAAATATAATTTTTCATAGGTATATTTATGTTAACTTGTAATGAGCTTATTTTAAAATGACTTAATTATCTTTACATTTTTTCAGTTTTGTATTTCTAATATGCTGATTATTAATAGATGTAACTCACATAAACAAAAGTTCTTGGTGATCCGTATTAACATTTAAGTGTATGACGGAATCTCAAGATCAAAAACTTTGAGAACTGCTGTTAATGATACTGAGATCGCATTGGTTTTTGGTTTTCTCTTCATAAAAGAGACATTCAGTTAAGATTTCTGTTGGAAACAGGAGAGAATAACATGTATGGCATATTCGCAGAGGCATTTGTTGCTTTGTGCGGTGCAGCATTCTCCCCTGAGCCTTGGTAATAGCGCATTGCCTTTCTTTTGGTGCTTTACCCCATTTGGGGGGCTGGTGTAGCTAATTCAATTTCCTAGAACCTTAATTCTTGAAACAAAAAGCTTTGTAAAAGCTTTGAGCATTCCTGCTTCTCATAATAGTCTGGTTTGAGTTTACTTCTTTAGTCTTTCTTCATGTTTATGAGTTTGGTTTCCTTTCCCTCTGCATTTTTTGTCTTTTCCCTGCAAATGTAAAACTATCTCACCTCTACTGAAAATCTGTGCTTGGAATTCCTAGTTGTTTAAGTTAGCAAGAGACTGTTGCTGTTGCTTGTACCCCAAGAACCTTAACAGACGTAAAGAGAAGAAATTCCACTTATTTCTGAACACTTTCAAGTAAAAAATCAATGGTTCATCTCTTTTTAAAAGAGATCTTCACAGGAAATTAATACTTAGTTTTAAAAAATAATACACTTTGGAGGCAGACTTTCAGATTTTGAAAGTATTCATATTTCGTTTCTAAATATCCTAGGTCCTGTGTTCCAGTTCTGGGATAGATTAAGCAAACTTTCTTCTGCTTCCCTTCATGGTGCAAGTATAAATCCTATGTAGAACGAATGGAACAGCTCTCTGAGGACTTACAAATGTAAATGGTAGTGAGCAAAGGGGGAAGAACACCAGAATTTGAAAGTCTGTCCAACTGGTGATGAGAAGTTTACCACTTTTTCCCACTCTGATATGAACAGGTGTGCTCTCCAGGTGTGAACAGAAAGGACTCCAGAGGTTCACTCTGATCTGAGGAGCAGGAAAGAGATATCCTAAGGGTCAGAAAGGATGAGAGAAGTTCCAGTTTTATTTTGCCTTTTTTTTTCCCGTCTTTTCTCTTCTGTCCCAGTACCCAAGCAGTGCTACAATGGTGGCAGCAGTGGCTCAGTGATGACAGTGGAGGCAGGGCAGGCACCGAAAACTGAAGGAAGTGGCAGTGGAGCTTTGATCCCCAGAACTTGGAGCAAGTTCTGTTGCTATTTTTACTGTACATCTGCTGCTTAGCCTTGGATAAAGATGTAGTGTGTGTGGCACAGTGGGGAGACTAAAGCCTAGAAATGCAAAGCTGGTTCAATGTTTGAAAATCAATGTAAACCACCTTATTAATATAAAGAAGGAAAAAACTTCATGATCATATTAGTTGATGCCGAAGAGGCATTTGACAAAACTTAACATTAGTTCATGATAAAAACTTTCAGAAACGAGGAATAAACTTCAACCAATAAAAGGCATCTACAAGAAACCTACAGCTAACATCATACTTAATGGTAGAGGGTGAAGACTCTGTCCTTAACCAAAACAAGGCAAGGGATCCATTCTTCTATTCTCCATCATACTAGAAGACCTAGCTGGTGCACTAAGTTAAGAAAAGGAAATAAAGGCAACAGGCTAGAAAGGAAGGAATCAAATTGTCCCTTCTTGCAGATGACATCACAGTGTATACAGGGTGGGGCAAAAGTAGGTTTACAGTTGTTCATATGGAAAATTATACAATTGTTAAGAAATAAGAATAAACTCTTTCATATACACAAAACTGTAAACATACTTTTCTCCCAGCCTATATTTAAAAATCCCATGCAATATACAAAACTAAACTAAATACTTAAGTTTAGCAAGATAGTAGGATAGTAAGATCAACACAAAAATCAACCATTTCCATATACTAGCAGTAAAGGATTTAAAATTAAATGACCAAATCAGTGGCATTTACAATACAGCAGTTCCCCTCTTATCTGCAGGGCATACATTCCAAGATCCCCCAGTGGGTGCTTAAAACCACGGACAGTACCAAATCCTAATATATACTACTATTTTTCCTGTACATACACTAGTGGCATCTTTTGGCAAATCCTAATTACCACCATCACTACTTTGTGCTTTGGGGCCATTATTAAATATTAAAATTAGGGTTACTTGAATGCAGGCATTGTGATACTGTGACCATCAATCTGATAACCAAGATTGCTCCTAAGTGACTAACAGGCAGGCAGCCTGTACAACATGGGTATATTGAACAAAGGGATGATTCACATCCTAGGTGGGATGGAGCAGGATGGCCTAAGATTTCATCATGCTATTCAGAGCAACGCACAATTTAAAACTATAAGTTGTTTATTTCCGGAAGTATCCACTTAATGCTTTTGGACTATCGCTGACCATGAGAAGATTACTGTAGTTCTAGGAAAGAAAAATACTTAGGTGTTAAGTCTAAAAAAATGTGTAAGATCTGGCCCTGGCTGGTGGCACAATAGATAAGGCACCAGCCTGCAAACCCAAAGGTCGCTGGTTTGATTCCCAGCCAGGGCACATAACCAGGTTGCAAGCCAGGTCTCCAGCCAGGTCCATAGCTGGAGGCAGGTGAAAGGCAACCATACATTGATGTCTCTCTCCCTCTCTGCCTCCCTCCCTTCCCCTCTCTAAAAAAATAATAAATAAAAATATTTTAAAAAATAATAAAATAATGTGTAAGATCTACATGTGGAAAAATACAAAATGCTGATGAAATCAAGACCTAATAAGTGGAAAGACATACCATGTTTTTGGATTGCGCGACTTTATAGTATATAGTTAAGATGTCATTTTTCTCCAGTTGACCTATAGACTTTATAAAATTCCAAGCACAATCTCAGCAGGATTTTCTGTAGATACAGACTGATTCTAAAATGATATGTTAGAGCAGAGATATGAAAATAAAATAAGTTTTGTAGAAGAATAAGGTTTTAAGGACTCACTATCCAATTTTAAGAATGACTGTAAAGCTACAGTACTCATAACTAGAGATGGGTAGATTAGTGTTGAACAGGAGAGAGTCCAGAAATAGAACCACACATTTTAAGTATGATCCATAAGAGGAAAAATTGATAACTAGACTTCATCAAAATTTAAAACTTGTGTTCCAAGAGAAAGAAAAGACACACTATAAACTAGGAGAAAATATTTGTAAACTTTATATTTGACCAAAGACTTGTATCCAAAATACGCAAATCTCAAAAGAAAAGAAATAACCTTATTTTAATAATGAGCAAAAGACTGACATAGGGAATATACAGATGGCAAGTGAGCACATGAAAAGATGCTCAATGTCAGTCCATGGGGAAATACAAAATAAAACCGCACTGACTATCAGGACATGCCTATTACAGTGGTTATACTTTTAAAAATATTTACACTAAAATGCTAGTGAGGATGTGGAGCAACTGGAACGCATCCACAGCTGATGGGAATACAAAATGGTATACAGCCACTCAGGAAAACAATCTGGCCATTTCTTAAAAAGTGAAACTTTTTTTTTTTTTTAAGATTTTATTATTTTTCAGAGAGAGGGGAAGGGAGAGGGGCAGAGAGGACAAGAGACATCAATGTATGGTTGCCTTTCACCTGCCTCCAGTTATGGATCTGGCTGGAGACCTGGCTTGCAACCTGGTTATGTTGCCCTGGCTGGGAATCGAACCAGTGACCTTTGGGTTTGCAGGCCAGCCCCTTATCCACTGTGCTACCAGCCAGGGCAAAAGTGAAACATTTTCCATATGACCCAGCAATCCCAAAACCTATAAATGTTTTAGCACCTATTCATAATCACCAAAAGTTGCACAACCCAGATGTCCTTCAGTAGGTAAACGGATCAACAAATGGTAGATTTCCATATGATGGGATATACTGCTCAGTAACAAAAAAGGAATGATTGATAATACAACAACATAGATGGATCTCAAAGATTCTGCGGCAAAGGAGCCAGTCTCAGGGCTCTGTCCCTTAAAAAAAGCAAATGCTTTGTACTGTATGAATCTATTTATGTGACATTCTTGAAAAGAAAACAAGGAAAAGATTAGGGATGGAAGGTAGGATAACTGCAGAGGGGCAGCACAAGGAAGGTGTTTATCCTTTTTTTATCCTCATTGTGCTGGTTACAAGAGGGCAATACATGTGTTAAAACTCAAGTACACCAAAAGTTAATTTTACCGTATGCAAGGTAAATAAAATTTAGAAACATAAGGAGATGTGAGTGATTTTAAAAAAGTAAAACCTTTGTGTTTAAGAAAGTAAGTATAGTTTTAGTATAGTTTCTCTGCTGAAAATGGTGTAAAAGTGAGTATGGTCATCTGATCAAAATGAAAAGGTGACCTTCCCTAAGCAGCCAGAATTTAGGCATTTGCATTCAAGGGCATTTGACACCACTTTCCTTTGCCCCGTAGGGCTGTGCTCAGCATGTTGACGGAATCACCAAAGATTAGTACTTATTGAATCCCCTTGCTATTCCTCTTCTTGGTCTGTTTCTCCTTAAGTTCTTCCCTGTAAAGGTTGAAAATATCTATGAACCAATTTTCTTTCCTTTTGCATGTGAGTTATGTCTGATACCTCTCTTCAGACTGGATCTAAGGTAGCTACTTTATCCTGTTAAATAATTCTAGTACTCCCAGTTTTCCTCTGGCATTTCTAATTTTTCAAAAAATAACCCCTGGCTGGTGGCTCAGTGGATAGGCGCCAGCCTGTGAACCCAAAGGTTGATGGTTCAATTCCCAGCCAGGGCACATAACCAGGTTGCAAGCCAGGTCTCCAGCGAAGTCTATAGCTGGAGGCAGATGAAAGGCAACCAAACATTGATGCTTCTTTCCCTCTCTGCCTCCCTCTCTTATCCCCTCTCTAAAAATAATCTTTTTTTTTAAATGTATTTTAAAAATAACCTTTTTAAATTTTCAATTACTGTTAATTTCCCTCTACATAGTTTCTTGGGTTTCTTTTACCAAAGGATTCTTCTTATTTCACTGTGTCTGATGAGACATCCTAAGTGGAACTTTGTCCTCTTTCATTGCTGCCTGTGGATGAGCTGGGTTTGTCTGTCTCAGTAATTCCTTACATACCTGAACTGGAATTGCAAGCCTGGGTTTATGATAGTGAGAAGCTATGTTAGTTCTACAGAACTTGTCTCAGGACTTTCCTGAATAGGACTAGCAGAACTCTGCAATCAGCAAATCCCTTTTTAAAAAGAAATAAACATTTTATTATTTTTAGAGAGGGGAAGGGAGAGAGGCAGAGAGGAAGAGACACATCAATGTATGGTTGACTTCCACCTGCCTCCAGCTATGGACCTGGCTTGGACACCTGGCTTTGTAACCTGCTTATGTGCCCTGGCATCGAACCAGCAGCCTTTGGGTTGGCAGGCCAGGGTCTTATCCACTGTGCTACCAGCCAGGGCAAATCACTCTTTTTATTTCTATTTTTTGCAATATATCTTCCCCCTTTTTCCCAATTACATCAAAGCTTTTGCATTAAAAAAACACCAACAAACCCCGACCCAATTGTTCTGGGGACCTGGAATGACTTGTATCCATTTTGTTTTTCCTTAGGAGGCCCTATTCAAACTGAATAAATGGTTTATAATTCTAAGGATCAGATTTTGCTATTTGAGCCTTCTTTAAAAAAAAGAAAAAAATCCAACGTAATGCTTAAAATCTACTAAACACTGAAAGAGCTTACAGTTCGTAACATTTGAACACTAATTGTTTGTTTTTAAGTACAAGAATTTGATAGAATGTTAAAAATTCTGGGGGGTATATATATACTCAGTTTTTCTTTTCAGTAGAGCTTATTTTGATATTTGATATGCTTGTAATGAGAATACCTGTCATTATAACCATTTAAAAAAGTTTTCCCCCTTTTTGTAGGCTGTCATTATTTGTATCAAAAATAAGGAATTTGAAAAAGCTTCAAAGATTTTGAAAAAGCATATGTCCAAGGACCCCACAACTCAGGTAAATTTGTTATTTGCTCATAAGACTTCAGTTCATTTCATTGTTTTTTTGGTGGGGGAAAGGGTTCTTCAGTAGGAATGTTATCTAAATATCCATCCTCATCTCAGCATCTTTAGTATGTGGTCTTTATATCCAGGATAACTTATTGTTAGATTAGCTTTGAAAATTTTATTTTTTATTAGAAAAATTTATGTAAGTCATTTACTTGCCCATTTCTGTCTGGTTTGTGACACAACTTTATTTCAGTGACCAACAGCACGGCAAGTATCAAGCTCTCAAGTTTGTAACACTAACTTTACTTACATAAATGCTGATTCTGCAGACTTGAGAATCTGCCTTTGTAAGGACTTAACTCTGTTTTCTGGTGTCAAAAGCTCTGTTTGGTACTCTCTTGGGTTTTTTGTTTTTGTTTTTTTCCCTTTAAATGTTAGTTTTTGAAAAGGTAATATATGTACATAATAAAATATTCAAGTACAACAAAAGAGCTTAGTGAAAAAATTTTTTATATGACTTAGCCATCTTGTTCCTCTCTTCAGAGACAACCTGTATTTTTTGCTTTTTTTCAGATACTCTTAAGTGTATACGCAAGCAAGCAAGTGTGCGAGTATATGTATATACACACACATTTATCCATGTGTATACCCAGATACACTACAGACATGGGCATATTCTATATACTAATTGAGCATTTTTTGTAAATTGCTTCTTTCATTTACTATACCTTAGAGATCATTCTATATTAGCACATACGAGCTGCTTTATCCTTTTTTGTTTTGATAGCGGGAGTTGTAAAGTTTTAAAATCTTTATGAGCTTTGTGTAGTGGCACTATCATAGCCAATGAAGTTTATCCAAGGCTCAGTTTTTGCTAATTGAAATAAATAAATCTTTATGTAAATGTATACAAAGCACTTTAGATTCTAAGTTCTTTGTCATTATGTTATAGCTGCAGAGTAACCCATGGCAGCAGATCCTTAATTTATTGACCTGTTCTTCTTGGTGGGCTTCCCTTCAATATGTGTGCCCGTGGTTTTCATTCAGTGTTGTAAAATCTCTGATGGTATTGTCTTAATTTATCATTGCTGAATTTTTACTGCAGTTCTTTCTCATGTTGCCAATATTGGTCCTTTGTGTAGAAGCTGAGAAATGATCTCCTAAACATTATCCGTGAAAAGAACTTGGCCCACCCTGTTATCCAGAACTTTTCCTATGAGACCTTCCAGCAGAAGATGCTGCGCTTCTTGGAGAGTCACCTGGATAATGCAGAGCCCTACCTCCTCACGGTAGGCCTTGGCCTTTTCTTCCCATAACCATGACATGGCCTTGAGGGTGTACAGGCAATGAGAAAAGGACAGATCTTTTTAGAAGTGAAAGAGTAAATGTGTGGAATTACATTCACTAATCTTCCGTAATTAATGCCTTCAGTATACAGAGGCACAGATCCTGGCAGAGGCAAATAAAAGAAAGCTGTTCTTCCTTGTCTCCCATTTTTACCTCCTCTGCATGTGATTAATCTGTTGTGGTTAAAGCAGAACATTCATTTTACAACTGATGGTGGTTCCCAAAAGAGATGAAATTTGACTTAAATTTGGGAGGAAGAATGGTTTATTAGATGTGGTATGATGGGGTTGTTAACAGAAAGAAGGTGTTACTAGAGAAAAGGTGTCATTAGAAGTATGGTAAGGCAAAAGAAGCCTAATGAGGACATTCTTAATTGGATTAAAGAGATAAGAGTAAAGAAGGGAAACAATGAGGCTCAAAACAGTTTATAGAAGAATTAGAACCCAGTGTATCTTACCTGGACTGTGATAAAAAACTGAGGAGTTTTATTTATTTATTTATTTATTTTTATTTTTAATTTTTTAAGATTTTATTTTTAGAGAGAGGGGAAGGGAGAAAGGCAGAGAGGGAGATATCAATGTATGGTTGTCTTTCACCTGCCTCCAGCTGTGGACGTGGCTGGAGACCTGGCTTGCAACCTGGTTATGTGCCCTGGCTGGGAATCGAACCAGCGACCTTTGGATTCGAAGGCCGGCACTTATCCACTGTGCCACCAGCCAGGGCTCTGAGGGTTTTTTTTTCAAATCAGAATTTTGGGAATGCTGACAATAAATGGCTTATAACAGTAGATGTGCAAGGTCTATATTAAGATAGTGTCAATGATTTTAGCAATCATTTGGCAAATCTCAAATTATATTTAAAGCAGGTAGTTTGGGATAATTAGGGAGCAAGTGTCAGGATACTTGAGCTTGACCTAACACATTTGTATACGGGCTGTGAGTGCCAACGCATTATAGCAGGAGCAGGCGACTTTTTGAAATGTGCAGATAGGATGTTTTGTTACAAGCCCATTTGCCTTTATTATTTATCATCTTCTTGTCCCATACCTAAACTGCCCCCATACCTAAACCTGTATGGCTACATTTCCCACATTCTACCATCAGTCTCTAAAAATCCATATTACTATATGATCCACGATCTATGCACAGTTTATGAAAAACATAATTTTTTTAAAGATTTTATTTTTAGAGAAAGAAGGAAGGGAGAAAGAGAAACACTGATTGGTTTTCTCTTGGACACCCTCAACTGGGACCTGGCCTGCAACCCAGGCATGTGCCCTGATTGAGAATGGAACCAGTGATCTTTCAGTTCACAGGTTGGTGCTCAATCCAGTAAGCCACACCAGCCAGCGCACGGAAAACATAATTTTAAGTGTCCCGCATAATGTGTTAGGATCCTTTCCTTTGTATTCCTGGTAACTGGAAAATAACCTGACACTGTTTCTGTGTAAGGGTAGAACTCTCAGCTTTTAAGACATCACTCATTACAGACATATGTGTATGAAGTGGAAAAATATGTACTAGACAGATCGGAAATGTGTAAAACTTAAGTCATAGGGAAACAGATGACTAGTTGGAGTGGAGCAAGATTGGCCTCTTTTGGGCCTTACGTGGTATATAAGTAAGGATTTCCAGAGTTAAAAGGCAAAACATTTGTGGACATAGTGTCATAAAAAAATTCTATACGCAAACTAAAAGACATTAATGTAAACACTAGTTAATCATAAGTTTGGAAAAAAAGTTTGACTTTCATACATGACCCCAAAGGTGTATTTGCGATTCAGAAATGAAGTTAGGGATGATACTGGAGGGATGGAAGCAGGAATGCGAAGTAAAATCACCTTAAGAATTTTTGCAACGTAAGGATGGTTAGCATACTCAAATTGAATTTTATTTTAGCATAGAAACTATGAGCCATTTTTTTGAAAAATGAAAGAAGAAAGAAATTTGAGATCATTCTTATAAGTTCTTTTACTTTCTATGGCCTCCTCTAGTTTATACCTAGATTGGATTTGTAGGTGAACTTTTTTTTAATTTAAAAAAAAAAAATTCATTATTTTTAGAAAGAGGGGAAGGGAGAGAGACAGAGAGGGAGAGAGACATCAACGTATGGTCCATGGACCTGACTGGAGACCTGGTTTGCAACCTTGTTATGTGCCCTGGCTGGGGAATCGAACCTGCGACCTTTGGGTTCGAAGGCCAGTTCCTTATCCACTGTGCTACCAGCCAGGGCTGGTGAACATTTTTGCATATTGAGTATGTTCATGGTCATAGAAGCAGAAAATAAAATTCTGTGGCTGCTTCTTTCTGATGATATCCTTCATTTCCCAGATGGCCAAAAAGGCTTTGAAATCTGAATCTGCTGCATCAACTATGGTGAAGGAAGATAAGCCAGCACCAGAGCCTGTGGAAAAGCCACCTAGAGAACATGTGAGGTAAAAAGGATGCCCTTTTGTGATCTTGGGTTAAACACTGGGGTGATCTTTCAAAAATATAGTCTTCTCCATAGAGAAAGATCAGTTAGTTTCTCTTGGTGATTTGACCTCCTGACATCTGATTGGGTTACTTGTACAAGGCACAGTGGGAGCTACAGAGCATCCTCTTGGAAAATGAGTATTGAAGCCTGGATGTCAGACCCCTGATACAAGTTCCTGATTTGCTATTCCTCAAAGGTTCTTACATCCCCTTTTTTCTCCCTTTGCCTTGTCCTTGTTACTCAGTATTTCCTGTTGATACCTGATTTCCTAATACTAAGACTTGTGAATCAGCTTCCCAAGACCAATTGTGACAGCAGGAGTCAAAAATTTAGATATATTTGGGGGCCTGGTAGGAAATGTAAAGGGATGAAGTGGGTCTAGGATAACCGAGCATGGGCTGTGAACCACAAAGGGCATGCTTTTCAGCCTCGCAAGATTGTTGCCATGTGAGACTGTCTAAGGATATCCAAACTTGGGTTCAAATTTTTGTGTGGGGTCCAATTTTTTTATTTTTAGCTTTCCCAATTTTTAAGATTTTTAAAATTAATTATTTTTAGAGAGAAGGGCCGGGAGGGAAGAAGAAATGGAGAGAAACATCACTGTATGGTTGCATTTCACCTGCCTCCAGGTGGGAACCTGGCTGGAGACCTGGCTTGCAACCTGGTTATGTGCCCTGGCTGGGGATCAAACCAGCGACCTTTGGGTTTGCAGGCCAGTGCCAATCCACTGAGCCACACCAGCAAGGGCTAGGTTTCCCAATTTTTTAATGTTGGTAGTTAGCCAGTTTTTAAAAACTACTTGCATTAATTAGGCAAGACATCTTTCAACTGGGTTTGGCCTATAAGTTGCCAGTTTGCCCTCTCCTAACACTTTGTGTTTAAAGTATGAACTTCATTTTGAAAAGGCAGTTTGTCATTGTTCCAAGACTATGTGGTCCACTTTTTACTCTGCAAATTCTTTTTTTTTTTTTTTAGTAAGTTTTTGTTTAAAGATTTTACTTACTATTTTTAGAGAGGGGAAGGCAGAGAAACATTAATGCATGGTTGCCTTTCACCCACCTCCAGCTATGGACCTGGCTTGCTTACAACCTGGTTCTGTGCCCTGGCTGGGAATCGAACTGGCGACCTTTGGGTTCGCAGGCTAGCACCTTATCCACCGAGCCACCAGCCAGGGCTACTCTGAGAATTCTTAAGATCCCATTCACAAATGTATTGTAGGAGAAAATGGGCAGAATGGAGACTGGTCTTTCACTTCTGTCACATGAGGACTGGACTGGGGCAGCTGGAAGAAGAGTTTAGATAGACATCAAGGCGAAATTGCTGAATTATCAGTAGGCTATTCCAGTGGATTAGTATTTGTTAGTCACCATGTAGAATTCTTACATAATGGAAAATACTGCTTTAGTCCATACAGACTAATGGGTTCTACCACATACAGGCTAAAAAGGTCTCTGGAGGGAGTATCTTTTGGCCCTAGTGCCATTAAGGTTCTCTGATTTGGAATTAAAACTCCATAGTTGAACTTAAGTGGAAGAGTTGATAAATAAAGGTTGTATCAAACAACCTCTCTCTTTCTTCTTCTTTCTTTCTTTTTTTTTAAGTCCTCTGCCAATATGAAACATTACACTTTGAAAAAGTTGTGGCTGTTTGGATGAGCATCAGCACTGATGAAATGGATCTTTGTATGTTTACCTTGTTTGCAGGCAGCTACGGAATACTCCGACCACCTTTGGAATTATGACTCTGAAAGCAGCTTTCAAGACTCTGTCTGGTTCACAAGATTCTGAGATGGTCTTCTCAAAACTAGACCAGAAAGATCTGGTACTTCCTAATAAAACAGCCCCACCATCACCAGCCCTCAAAAACAAGAGACCGAGAAAAGATGAAAACGAAAGCTCAGCCCCTGCTGAGGGAGAGGGTGCCTCTGAACTGCAGCCCAAGACCAAGCGAATGACAATAAGCAGATTGGTTTTGGAGGAGGACAGTCAGAGTACTGAGCTGAAGCCAGGCCTCGACTCCTCTCAGGAAGTCATTCCACCGTCACCTTCCAAGTCTGCCGTTGTCAGCCAACCGCTCCCCAAGGAGAAGAATCCCAAGTATGAAGACCCTCTTTATAGGAGTTTGGGGGCTGGTTGGTGGTCCTGGTTGGGCCTGGTATTGCTTCTGTGAATGAAGTAACGTTCAACTAAGTTATTGACCACCAAAGCTTGCTCAGACTGCTAGAATGTGACTCAGGAGTGGGGAGTGACCACCTAGCCATCACTGCCAGTTCCAGAGCCCCGCATGTGGGCTTCCAGGCATTGCACTAGGGGCATGAGTGAGGATGGGAGGGTTGCAGAGTCTCATGCCTATGGCTGCTTTCATTGTTAGCAGACTTCTGAGTACCTTGACTACTAACTAGAGATTCATGAATATTTCCAGTTTTATACCTCCTATGAGCTTTGAGACTTGCCTAATTCAGTAAATATTTACTAATCTGTCCTATTCTGCTAGGTTCTATGGAACAGCTGTTAGAATACCTCCATTTTGTTCCCCATCCTGACCCCTGACCTGGCTCTTGAGTTTTGCTCTCCTTTGTGCCCTCTTGTGGATCCTTCCTCCAGGCAACCTGCCATCTGGAATGCGCTGTGTTTGTTCCTACTATTGTATTCTTTGCTTCCTGTCATTCCCCACAGCTGAACTATCATCCTTCCATCATTGTTTGTCAGAAACCCATCCATCCTTCAAAGGGAAGGGAAGCACTTTCTGTGGGTCAAATACGTTCATGTATATTACTGAACCTCTGCAATCCTCAGTGATATATTATTAGCCCCATTTTATAGATGAGGAAGGTCCAGAAAAGTCATTTACTTGCCTTAAGTCAGAGAGCTGAAAGGTGACAAAGTTGGGCTTTGGGATTTTTAATCCAGGTCATTTTGGACACAAAGGCCAATGGCTTGCCTATATACCACTTATCACAGGCTGCCTGTTAAAAATTCTGCCTCCTCCCTGAACCTCCCTTGGTCACCCTGCTGTAAGAGGTCACCTTGTTGGTCTCCCAAAGCCACTATCATCTCTACCATTGCTTGCTCTTGTAGCTTGGGGACCTGGGCTCTGATAGCATGTGCTAGGTGCCCTGGGGAGATGTGGCATCTGGTAAGTGACTCATACTCAGGCACTGATCTGTACTACATGCACCACTACCTACATTTGGAAGTGAGTCATGGCTGGGCAAGCATATACGGCTCAACACTTACTGTTTTATGCCATGATTTTTACTCCTTATGGCAATCCTGTTAAGTATAGGTATTGCCCCATGAACAGAACAGAAAACTGATAGAGTACATGATTACAATGGTTTTATTAAAGGGAGGATTTTTGAAGGTTTCAGACATAACCATCTCCCTCATGTGTCAAGGGTATGAAGTATGGATACTCTAAAGCAGAGGTTGGCACACTACAACCCCTGAGTCCAATCTGTCTGCTGCCTGTTTTTGTAAATAAAGTTTTATTAGAACACAGCCACATCTATCATTTATGTATTGTCTGGCTGTATTGTCTGTAGCTACTTTTGATGCTACATTGAGTTGAGTACTTGCAACAGAAACAGTAAAGCCTGCAAAGCTGAAGATCCTATCTGGCCCTTTGCAGAAAGGGGGTCCCATGACCCTGGCTCTAAAGGAAGTGTGTGTGAGGGGCCCTGGGAACTCCAGGGAAGAAGAGCTGAGCCTGCTCAGCAGAGTTGGTGGGGCAAACCTTGCAGAGGAGTGAATATTCAGTTGGGCTTGAAGGATATGTAAGAGGTCATCAAGCATATTGGAGGGCTGGGGGTTCTAGACAGGAGGAACCCCTTATATAAAAACATGAAAAAGCCTGTTATGCTCTGAAAAATGTCATAGAATACAATGCACAGAGAGGAAGAAGGGAGGAAAAGTTTGGATGGGTAAGTGGGCCAGAAGTTGAGTTCCTATTGTATTCTATCAAGCAGAGGTTCTCAAACAGGGCTTACATCACAATCACCTATAAAAATACATATTCCCAGGCTCCTAGCTACTGAATTAGAAGCATCAGGGGAATGCTCTATAATCTGCTTTTCTAACTATGCCCCAAATAATTCTAACCCACTAATCTGAAGGTCTGATGCGATACCACTGAGGGAAAGGAGAAGAGGAGGGTGGCTAGACACTGCTGCCAGGTGAGTGGTCAGGACTTGGGGGAAGCTGGGCTAGTAGAAGAGGAGAAAGGCAGGGATAGGATGTATCATCTGGAGGACAGGGCCATGACCTAACTAGATTTTATATCCCCCCACAGCGCTTAGCATGAACAAGTGTTTATTAGATATTTATTAACCAAATAATTACTGGTTTTTGCAATGTAAAGGATCACACACAAAACTTCTATAAAAGGCTAGCAAAAGTTTAACATGTTAGACTTTATGAACCACCGTGTGTCTTGCACATTCTTTTTTGTTTATTTTTCCTTACAACCCTTTGAAAGTGTAAAGCTGATTCCTAGTTCAAGGGTAGTTCAAACAGCAGGAGCTAGAGGCTGAGTTTGCTGACCCCTCTGGACAGCTACTCAAATTGCAGGTTCAGTGAGAAAGCACCAGGAAGTGACCTGACTTGCCTACTTGCATAGCGATTAACAGGATGAGGATGCAGCCCCTTCCACAACATGAGAAACTAGAAAGTACCAAAACATTTGTACACATAATAAATGCAAATTCGGAGGAAGAGGAGGAAGTTACCACTGATCTGCAAAGGTTGTGTGTAGGAAGAGTTAACAGCTACTTGGGTGAAAATGACAGACCCAGTGGTTAAAATCAATTTTATCCCAGCACTAGGATAAGTAAATGGAAAACTTAAACTCTCTGACTTTAATATCCTGAAAAGTAAAAAAACATCCTTTATCTCAAATTATTCTTAGACAACATTTTGGGGAATATAAGTAGTACAGCCACTTAATTAGGTAATTGCACAGAAAGCTCATGGAACTCAAGGAATTTTTTTAAGCCTATGCACTTACTAAGCAAATTGCTTTCATCACTCATTTGCAAAAATAACCAGACAGTCTTAGAAATGAGTATTTTGAGGGGGATATTGGTATATTCAGTGCTGAGTTTGAGGGGTGGTCCTCCAGCCGGGGGGACGATGATGACATGCAGCTACCTGACCAGGACTGGGGAGTTGTGTATACGTGAACCTCACGCAAGTCGAGGCAAAACAAGCAGAAATACAGGGTTGCAGGTGAGCCGAGGACAGAATGTGGGTGGCCCAGGATAAATTTGTTTTACAATTTTCCTCTCATTGATTTCTCCTCAGAATACCCAAAGGCAAGTGGAACAGTTCTAATGGGGTTGAAGAAAAAGAGACTTGGGCGGAAGAGGAAGAGCTGTTTGATGTTCAGGGTAAGCTAGGAGACTCTCCTTGGTCTCTCCTTGACCACTGCTTAAGTGTAAGATAATGTAACTATCACATAAATGTTTCAGAAACTGCTTGTCTCCCAACCAGAGAAATTTTATTAAGTTCCTCATTGTGACTCATGAGGAGTCTATGTCCTTTCCTATTAAATAATACAGAAAAGCAGCACTCTATTGAAAGAAAATTCAATACAAGTTGAATGAATGTAAGTCCCGTATTCAATTGTAGTTGTTCTTCCAAATGTCTTTTGTTGCATTTTTAAAGCAATCTCTTACCAGTTTCTACATGTTTTAAGATGAGAAACTTTGCTTTTCTGTTATTACTGAACTTCGTAGCATTTGCATTAGAATCTCTCCCACTACACGTTTTTTATTCTAATGGAAATAGGTGCTAAACCTTAGTTTTGGAGATTCTAAGCACTTTTATAATACAACAATCCATTGCCAATCCCCAGGTTTCATCTTTAAAAAGTAGCTTCAGTGGCAGAAACATAGTTGGCCATGCCTAAGATCACAGGGAAAATGGGGGGAAGTAACAGAAAATCAATTAAAATGCCATTAAATGTTTAAAAACATCAGGATATAAGAGTTCTAGGAAACACTCCTCTTAATGTAGTCTGCATTTGTCAACCTAAGAAATATGCTTCCACTACAATATGAAATATTTCATAATTTAAAAATAATCTGCTCCTGAGCCACCTTCCTCCGTTGTGTAGGAAGTATTGGTGGGACAGTGGCATCTGCTGCGCCAGACACTAGCAGGTTTCATGTTTATGCAACTTGGCCTTTTCTTGGAGCTTTTTAACTGGTGCTCATTGTCTTGAAATGGCATGTCTTTTATACTTTATAGCCTCCTGTTGCCCTCTGGCCCTTTAAAAAATTACCTTGGTAATTTTTTGTGGCCTGATCACTTGCCATGATGAGAGGGTGGAGCTTGAGCAGATCTCACATGGTCTCTAGGTGTGGGAAGCTATAATTATTACCCTGTTCTTTTAAGGCATTGAACCTACATTTATATAAAAATGATCAGGGATTTGAAAATTCTGTCTTGAAATAGTAAAACTGTTATTTCAAAACAGTGGTTAGCAAGGGGTTATAGAACGGAAATTATATTATGTATAAACAGGTATATTTATTAGGGTTTTTTTTTTTTTTTTAAGTTTATTTATTCCCTGGCTGGTGGCACAGTGGATAAGGCACCAGCTTGTGAACCCAAAGGTCGCTGGTTCAATTCTCCAACCAGGGCACATAACCAGGTTGCAAGCCAGGTTGAAATGGTAGGAGGCAGGTGAAAAGCAACTATACATTGATGTCTCTCTCCCTCTCTCCCTATTCCTCTCTCTAAAAATAATAAATAAAATCTTAAAAATGTTTTTTTATTTATTCACCTTAGGGGAAGGGGAGGTAGAGAAACATCAGTATGTGGTTGCCTTTTGAGCACCACCCAACTGGCAACCTAAGCCACAACCCAAGCATGTGCCCTTGACTGGGAATCAAACTAGCGACCCTTTGGTTTGCAGGTCTGCGCTCAATTCACTGAGCCACATCAGCCAGGGTTATATTAGGATTTTAAATACCACAGTCCCTCAGTAACTTTAGAAAATGTTAGTTTAATTAAAGAGCTCGAAATCCATCATCAGGGAAAACTTGAATGCTTTTTTGTAAATATTTGCTTTGTACAGATTTCCAGAGGACAAAACAAGTTATCCTTTAGTGATGTCCTTTTCTCACAGATTGTCAAAATAGAATCAGGCTTTATACCTTTTGGGACATGCTGTGTCTTTTTCTGATGGTTCGTGCAGGGAAAGGTGAGCTCTGAAATGAGTCTACTTTTAATGTTTTCCAGCAGCACCAGATGAAGAGAGCACAACCAGTGTAACGAAAAAGCAGGTAATTCAGATTCTTTCTTCTGATCTTCTCTGATTGTGTGGGTAGAACAGTGGTAAAATAAGTACCCACATCTCACAGACAACCTGGCAAAATATTGTTTGCGCTTTTCTTATGATCCAACCAAGTTAAAGGCAGCAGGTCCTCGAATAACATCTTTTTTGTTCAATGTGTTTTTATTATAATGTTGATTAGATGCTGTAGAAACCTCCCTCATGTTTATATCAATTAGCCTAGGTAAAGTTCATTTTGTTATATGTCATTTTGCTTAAAGTCACAGGACCTATCAATGACGTTAAGTGAGGATTTACTGTAGTTAGCCTCTGGAAGAAAAATCCAGTTGGAAAGAAACCTGACACATTTTCCTGACCATGAACAACACACATTTGAAGTTTGAATGCAGAAGTGATTATCAGTTGAAGATGAAATGGTAGGAAAGTGAAAATTATTAAATGTCCAAATCCAGCATTAATTTATTATCTATATCAGACCCTTCTATTGGGTTCAATTATTCTCAGGATTCTTGAGTTCACCTCTTCACTGTATGAAAATGGAAGTGGTGAGACAGGTGATAAACCTTTTGGTTTTCTTTTGCAGAAGTGGACTGTAGAAGAAAGCGAGTGGATCAAGGCTGGAGTGCAGAAATTCGGTGAAGGAAACTGGGCTGCCATTTCTAAAAGTTACCCATTTGTTAACCGAACAGCTGTGATGATTAAGGATCGCTGGCGGACCATGAAAAGACTTGGCATGAACTGAAACAAGCTTTCATTTCCACCGAACTCATAGGAGCATGGTTCCTAATTAATAGCCCTGATAGTCTGCTCTTTCTTTCAAAAGCTGGGCTGGGATGAAAATTTTGGGCATCCTCCTCCGACATGGAGGAGGTCCCAGTTCCACTTCATCACTGTTGGAGATCATGAAGCTGAAAGACAACGCCAAGTACGCCCTCTGTCCTTGGCAGAGCTGACAGGCAGACAGCTTGTACAGTGCCAGAATATCATTAGTATTTCCCTTTTTCAGTGGTTTGCTTGAATTTAAATCCCCAGTAATCAGTAGAACCTTCTCCTAGGATATGGTGGAGTCTGTTAGGAGAACTTACGACTCTGTGACCTGTTAAAACCAGCAACATGAGCATTATTTGGAGTGAACTCGTTCCAGGTAAAGCTTTGGTCTTCTGATGCAAAGGAACTTGCTTGCTTATCATGAGCCAGGCTAATGAGACCAGTCGTGGTGGAATCAGGGTCCCCTTAAAAACTGTTTAGCTTGTTGTGACATCAACATCTAGACCCAGTCATGGCATTTGCTCTTAATATTTGCTGGACTACATAAGCAGGTTTAACCTCCACTACTCATGTGGTTGAACCATTGTGGTTTTTGGTGATTGTAGATAAGTTTAGCCCCTCCCCAGTTCTCTCTTCCCCATTCCCTTCCCTATGCTGGACTTTTAAAGCTTAAAAAAATCCTGATTGAATATAAATGCCTAATTCCATTCTTTGTGAAATGGTTGCTTCCACCTGACTCCCTAATTGTGCTGTGTTAGTGTCTTGCACTGGAATTCAACATTTCCTTCTCCTTTTGTACTGTGTTGTGCTTGCTGTCTCTCTTGGACATCCTTAAAAACCGTCTTTTTAGCAAAAAAAAAAAAAAAAAAAAATCAGTAAAGTGTTTTCTGTAATTATTTTTTAAACTTTGAGAATTATTGTCCATAACTTGTAGCATTCTTCATTAAAGTCTTGCTTCTCTCAAATTTAGTAGCTGTTTAATTGCAGCATAGCATGTATGAACACGTTAAAAAAGTTTTGCTGAACCACGTTAACTGTAAAAAGCTGATGTCAAATTATATTGGATATTCTAATCCTTGGAAGCTGTGTCAAACCTTTTCTCACTTTGAGTGAAAGATGTAAAGAAATGTTCAAGTTTTAAAATGTATCCTGTAGCTGTAAGTTGGAACTTTTGTATAGCTCCATTACCTGTTAACTATGCGTTTTGGGATTTGGTACTACTGTTTTTCCGCCAATTAACCCCAAATGAAACTACAGTGAGAACTTAACTCCTTTCAATACAGCCACCTCCTCTTGATCTGGTTGCAGCTTGTGTGGTCTCCCTCTGAATGGGATTCGGATAAGGAAGGTTTTCTCCCTTCAATTCTCACCTCGTTAAGGTGGCACACTCTGGGTACAAGACACTGTGATGCATTTAGGGAGGCAAAATATCCTTATTAGCATTTCTCAAATTTGAAAAATGCAGATCCATTAACATTTTAAAACATAACTTCAGTGATGTTATAGTGTTATTGAAATGTGTGCAAACAAAAAAACTAAGCCTACAGCTTCTATAGAACTATAAAACTGTACTGTTGACTGTTTTGCTGAATCTTAAGTCACTGCTCATGACATAAGTAGTGTAAACATTGTGGCAGTGGTGGGACTTGGGTGGGGTGCCTATGCCACTGTGTGCGGAGAAATAATCCCCATCTCCCACCTCCACCTTAGCAGAACTGCTGCAGAGCCACTGTGGCTCCAGAGTGCTGGGATGTCATTTGGCCTTTGTCTGAACTGAACACTGTTATAAAGCCTATTCTTTGCTTATTAGCTTGTGATAGTTTAAGTATTAATAATGAATTCTGAAGCAAGACTTGGCTAGAAGCCGTTAATGCTGTTTTTTCTTTTTCTTTTTTTTTAAGATTATGGCTGAAATAAAAACATTTAGATATTGGCAAGACTCAGAGATGGACAGAAACAATGTCCATGAATAAGAGTGTGATGGAGGTCCACTCAGGGCCCCGGCTGTGATAGCTGTGCTTGTGGGATGTCCATTTCTGTCTTTTGCGCATTCTTCATCCATTTAAATTTTTGCACACTTTTATGCTGTTCTCTTAAATTGGGCAAGGAAGTCCATTGAAACATGTTGCCTCTTGTCTTACTGGAGCAATTAAGTACCATCTAGCAATCTGACATGAGTAAGAGGAAAATCTCCCTGGCCAACTTCTGTCTGTATATTCAGATGTTTGTAAATTTACTAAATGTTTATCCAAAAAATAAACCCTGAAAAATGACGGCTAAAAGGATGGATGGGAATACCTCTTCAGTAGTAGATTCTCTCAAGCACTCATCAAGTACATTTGGTAAGCCACTGGGTTTTTTAGGTGAAAACAAATTAAAAACTCTGCCCTGGCTGGTAGCACAGTGGATAAGGCGCCGGCCTACAAACCCAAAGATCGCGGGCTCGATTCCCCAGCCAGGACACATAACCAGGTTGCAAACCAGGTCTCCGGTCAGGTCTGTGGCTGGAGGCAGGTGAAGGGCAACCATACATTGATTCTCTCCCTCTCTCGCTTCCCCTCTTTCTAAAAATAATGAAATAAAATCTTAAAAAAAAAACAAAACAAAACTCTTACTGTGAGCCAAATATGGAGTTATCATGCCAGTTCTATTATGGAATATCTATGCGTGGCCCTGAAACTGGCCTAAGTGTGACTTGGAGAGTTAATGATTACCCCTGCAGTTATCTAAACTACTTGGTTCCACTGGGCTGCAGGCAGTTCACCTGCAGAGGAGCCTCCAGGAACCACAAGCATGTTCCCTTTGCTTGTTGGGGCTGGACTGGTGGTTCTGAACCTAGTAACCTCTGCTAGGAGTCAGAAGACAGATCCTCTCAGTGGCTCTGGGGACCAGCCACTCTTTCTGGGAGCAGATCGGTATGATTTTGCCATTATGATCCCTTCAGGAGGCACAGAATGCTTTTGGCAATTTGCCCACCAGACTGGATACTTTTATTTCAGTTATGAGGTAGGTACCTGTGCTCCTCTAGCCATATGGAGAACTTGTTTCCTTTTGTAAAGTGGGTCAGGTTTTAGACTAACAGTGGTTCTGGTTGTTATTATTAAGTTGTGATTCTCCACCTATTAATGAAATGGACTTTAGGCAGATGGAAACTGTTGATGGGTAACACTTAAACATATGGCTTGGCGTCTCAAAAAGTCATGGGACAAACGGGGTGCCTCCTCCTGAAGAAAATATTTACATGGATGTGGAAATGAGAGGGGAGAGAATACATTTTAAAACATTAAAATAATATGGAAATGAAAAGTCCCATGAATTTTGGAGAGGCACAGAGATTTCAAAAATACACTTCAGTTTATGGGGTTGGGAGAGCATGAATTCTCTTGCCTTTATGGGTAACTGGCAAACTGCAGAATCACGGGCTCCAGATTTCTCTCTTCAGCCAGTCCTGTTTGTGCCACAAGGCAAATGTTTTCAAGGTGCCTGTTCGCAGCTCAGGTACTTTTCATGTGTCCTGCCGCCTCACACCACAACACCCAAGGATGGTCTGCTCAACAGTCAAGTTAGAGGCTGTTCATTTCGTTATTTATCTTAAAAACCTGTTAACATTCTGATCTTTGTTTACAGGGTAACAGATTACATATACAGACCTTACTCCTCTCTACTGTAACTTAAATTTATTTTAAATGAACTTATCAGAGCTTTTTTATTATCTCTATATTTATGATAGAAGAGTAGCTATAGTCAGCTCACTGTATGCAGCCTGGGCTTATCAAGACCCAGCTCGGCAGTAACTGTCCACTGAGTGCCTTATTTGCTGGCGAGCATGAAACAAGCCCAATTGTTTGACAACATCAGCGAGCTCAAAACCACAACAGTTTAGCCAAGAACTCTACAACCAAAATGTGACACACCAACTGATACAGGATAGCTGTATGGTCTATGACGTCCTTAACAAGAGTGCTATCAGCAGTTGGGGCAATTCTGCAATACCGTTTCTAAGACGGCAGGATGTTCAACTTTGTTGTCCCTCCTCACCCCACCCAACACCACCGTCTCAATCCAAATTCACAGAAGGGGTTGGGCAGTACCATCCATGATTGAGAACCAATGTGTTGATGATCATGGGATGTCAACCTTACCACTTAGCTTCATGGTGATGAACCAGAGGCTTTTCTCACTCTTTTATGTGTCTTGACAGGTTCAGCGGACACTGGGAATGTCACACGACCGGCATATTGCTGCCACTGCACATACACCACAAGGTTTTCTCATAGAAACATCTCAGAATGTTCGGGGCCAGATTAACTTCTATACACAAGAGACAGGTCTGTTTTTATAACCACAGCTATCATAATCATCACAGGTTTCTTTGAAATTGGGAAAATAATGAGAAAGTATTGAAATTAATTAAGTACCTGAGATGTAAACACTGACTTTTGGCCCTGGCTGGTGGCACAGTGGATAAGGTGCCAGCCTGCGAACCCAAAGGTCGCTGGTTCAATTCCCAGCCAGGGCACATACCCAGGTTGCAAGCCAGGTCTCCAGCCAGATTTGTAGCTGGAGGCAGGTGAAAGGCAACCATACATTGATATCTCTCTCCCTCTCTGCCTTTCTCCCTACCTCTCTCTCTAAAAATAATAAATAAAATCTTTAAAAATAAATAAATAAAAACAGACTTTTTCAGATAGGGATGGTGAAACTGTAGGAAAAACATTTAGTGTAGAATGCCCAAAACCATTTCCCCTGAAGACTGCCAACAGCCAAGTGGCAGTCCACTGGCAGGTGGGGGTAGTCTCCACCTGCTAACTAACTCCAGAGTTCATCCGCTTAATTTCATGTATCACCTCCAACTGACCAGACTGTGAGAAAGTGACCAAAACAGACCCATTTAAGATGCAGAATTCCAATTAACAAATTTATTATGGGATAATGTCTCTCTCCAATCATGAGACAGTTCCAAAACAACACAGCCATGAAAAATAACCATATTCTACAACAAAGCATTTCTCTAGTCACCAGAAAATTCCTACAGCCAGATCAAACCTGTCCCCAGCCTGGGCTGCACTCTCTACTGGACAGGTGTACAAAGAGATGTTTCTCAACAGGAACGTAAGACGATCCTCCATATGTAGTACAGGATACTCTGATTATACGATATTTAACATCCTTGGCCTCTGTGTGCCAGTAGTGCCTTTCAATCATTTCAACAAATACTGCCATATCTTTCTAATCCTGCTCCTCCCCTCCCATACACCCAACAGGAGGTGACCTCAACTGAGAACTAGCACTGGTCCATATCCAAAACCATCAGTCCTGGTACAGACCATCTAGTAGTTAGTTACTCCAGAAGGATAGTTTCCTTCATTCACAATATTAATTTTCCCTAGTTTCAAGTTCAAGATGGTATCTCCCTGCTCTAATGGCATACGAAAAGCAACAAAACACCATGCTCTTAATTTCAACTCAATTTGAGAAATTTATTAATAAATGTTGAGAGAGGAGACACATTTTCAATATAGCTCTAGTAAGTAGTATCTACAGAATGTAATTATAATATTTAGTAAATTTCATGTAAGATCAGTATCTTTCTTCTACATCAAAAATTGGACCTTTATACTTGTTAAGTAAAAAGAAGGTGCTAATGTAGCACATTAACCACTGGAGAACAGACACTTCCAAACCTAGAGGATGAAAGATCAATAAAGGTGGGATACCAAGACTTTGGTAATGATGTAGAGATTCTTACAGGTTTTTATCAACTTTGTCTAAAAAATCAGCAAAACCACTTTGGTTCTGTGCAAGTGTACCTCAATTTTGGAGTCTTCTACGAGGGGCCTGAGATGGACCACAAACAGAAGAGTGAAAGAAAACAACTGAATGATACTCTGGATGCAATCGAGGTAATTGCTTTGTGGGAGAGAAACATCCATGGAAACCAATTTTAAATTTGGAGGAAAAATGTAAAATATGGAAGTAATCATTTGATCTCAGTACTTATTTGTATAGAAACCTAAAAGGCAAGGGGGTTTGAAGCCTTTAATTTTTACCTTTGGAGCTCTTGAAATCATTTGTTTTATACCTGGGATTGGCAAACTATGGCTCACAGGCCAAAGCTAGCCCACTGTTTTGTTTTGAAATTTAAATATAACTCATCATTTAAAGTGTACAATTCAGTGGTTTTCAGCATTTTCATTCCCAAGGTCCTGTGACAATCACCAAAATCTAATTCCGTAACAGTTTAATCACCCCAAAAAGAAACTTCAGCCCTGGCTGGTGGCACAGCGGATAAGGTGCCAGCCTGCGAACCCGGGGGGTCACTGGTTTGATTCTCATCCAGGGCATGTGGCTGGATTGCAAGCCAGATCTCCAGCCAGGTCCATAGCTGGAGGCAAGTGAGGGGCAACCATGCATTGATGTTTCTCTCCCTCTTAGCCTCCCTTCCATTCTCTCTCTGGAAATAAAAAAATCTTAAAAAAAAAAATAAAAAAGAAACTCCATATTCATTAGCCACTATCCATTCCCCATGCCTCCCAGCTCTGGGCAATCACTCACTAGTCTACTTTTTATTTCTACAAATTCAACTGATCTGTATATTTAACATGGGGGAAATCATTTAATATGGCCTTTTGTGCTGGCTTCTTTCATTTAAGGTTTTCAAGGCTCATCTACATTGTAGCATCTGTTAGTACCTCATTCCTTTTCATGGCTGATATTCTATTGCATGGGTATACATTATTTACCCATTCATCAAATGATACACATTTGGGTTATTTCTACTTTTTGCTATCATGAATAATGCTATGAACATTTGCATACAAGATTTTGTTTAAATGTATTTTAATTTTTTGTATATCTAGTAACACTGTACTCTACTGGGCCATATAATAACTTTAACTGTGAGAACTAGTTGTACACAGTGGCTAAACCATTTCACACTCCCAACAGCAGTGATTGAGGGTTGCAATTCTCCACATCCTCACATGTTCTTAGCCATGCTAGTTGGTATGAAATGGTATCTTCTGATTTTGAGTTGTCTATTTAATCATTTGCTTGCTTTTTAACATATTCTGGGTATAAGTCCCTTATCAAATATATGATTTACAGGTATTTTCTCCCATTTTGTGGGATGTCTTTATACTTCTTGAGTCTCCTAGATGCACTCAAGCCCACTGCCTAGTTTTGTAAATGAAGTTTTATTGGAACACAGCAATGCTCAGTCGACAATTACATATTGTTTATAGCTTTTGTGTTACAATAGCAAACTTCAGTAGTTACAGGAGGCTGTACAGCCTGCAAAGCCTTAAGTATTTACTACCTGGCTCTAGAGTAATTTTGCAGGCCCTTATCTTCTATCCTATGCAAGAGCTAAAGACACTATCCAGGACAATAATGTGTTAGTGCATATCTAACTCTAGAGAGCTCTGGAAAAGCTCTCTGGTTTCAACATTGAAGTTTTTCATTAAAAGTTTAACATGAGGTCCAGGCAATTTTTCCCTCTGCAGCAAAATGACCATTTATTAACAACTACTATCGCCATCAACTTATTATATATCATAAATTCATTTAAGTTACTCAACTTTCAGGTTACTTTGTGCTGGTAAGCATCCAGATGAGAATGGGGTGTGCAGGAGGGTGGGGCAGTGTGGGAAGGAACCCTTTCATTATTCCATTTGTCTGTCCCACAGGAAAGTACACGAAAGGTACAGAGAAATATCTTTCACATGTGGCGATACTACAATTTTGCCCGCATGAGGAAAATGGCTGACTTTTTCCTTCTTCAATCAAATTATAACTATGTGAACTGGTGGTCGATAGCCCAGAGCCTCGCTATAGTTCTTTCTGGAATCCTGCAGCTGTATTTCTTGAGGCGTCTCTTCAATGTCCCAACAACTACAGACACAAAGAAGCCAAGATGCTAAGCTAAAATAGCAACAGTGCCCTGGCTCTTTTCTTCTGGAGCTTGTCAAAGCTTTGGTTAAATCAGCTTTTTAACGTTATTGGAAAAAATAAATTTCTCTTACAAGTTTTCATCTATTCCTCTCATTTATACAGGCAAAATGGCAATAAACAAAAATGTGCAAGTTTTGATGTTGGCTATTTCTAAAGCTGAATGCACTAAATGTTACCATCAAAATACTGTTGATCATATAGCGGTTCCTTAACCTTCACCAAGTCTCCTTAGATGTTAACAGAGAACCTTGGAAGGAAGAAGAGCTGGAAAAAAATAGGATAAAAACATATAAAACCCAGTTTTATATGAGTTTTATATGTTGCATACAAAAACAGGAGTTAGTAGAATACTCTGTGGTTAAAAAATGTTTTATTTTTAGAGATGTCAAAATAAGCCATATATCCATTAAAGAAATTATTTTACAATACAGGTAGTTTTAAAAATATGTTGTGAAATGTTTTTCATTTAAAAATATTTTAATAATTCTAAAAATGATTTTAGGAACCTTGGGAAGAACAGAGGAGGTAAATTGTTTCAGAGTCTCCCATTAGTGCTTTACGTCCAGTCTAGTAAGTAAAGGTTGATAAAAAAAATGTTTTAGGAAATCAAATTGATGAAAATAAAATTCAAACTGAGATCACACCTTCCAAGAAAAAGATTGAGAAAACAGCTTGGAAAAACCAAAATAATATAATCAAATTATACTCGTTAGATCCTACCCTAAGTAACAGAAACACTCAGTATATGCACTATAAAAATCATTCTTAGCACTTATTCAGCACCTATCATTTGCCACACACTGTGCTAAGTACTTTACAATCATGATTTCCAATTCTAAAAACAATTCTTAGGTAGATGGTTAAAGCTATTAAAGGTCTGTCCTGAAAGTATCGGCCGCACAAACTTTTAATTACACTGACATTGGCTCCATGTCCTGAAAGTATTGAGCCAATGTTAGTGTAATTAAAAGTTTGTGCGGTCATTACTTTCAGGACAGACCTTGCATTTTTGAACCAGACAAAAATGAAGCTCAACAAAGTTTAATGACTCAGATAAAGCATCATATAATGGTAGGTATCAGAACTAGGTTTTGAATCCAATTTTCTTCCACACCACACAGCACCTACCATAAGGAAAATAAGCAGAATAAATCAATCTTAGTATTTTATCCAATTTTCATTTGTAAAATCCCAGGCATGGCTTACTATTTGGATATGACAATACCTACCTTTCATAGCATTAATAAATAAGAAAACCTGTAATTAAGCATGAGTTTAGAAAAGTGTTATCACAGATAACAAGCTATTCTTGTCCTCAATTCTAATTGATTTAGAACCTTTTACTGAAAACAAGAAGCCCTCATATTGAAATATAAAACACAACATTCTACTAAGTAACAAACACAAAGTTCTGAAACCCCATTTTTAAACCATTTCTGCTTAGTAAGAATCCAGCCTGCATTTGTCCATAATAGAGAGAATATAAAACTACTCAAGTCCCTGGAGAGGTCACTGTTGACAAAATTCAACACGATGGCCGAGCCTACACAGAACACAGGAAACAAACCTAGGCCCTTCCACACAGCCACAAGTCCTTGCGATGACTTCGTTTTAAGTCAATGTCTCTTCGTGTCGCACATATTCCCCAATGTCTGCTTGATGAAATACCACAATCGCCATGGGGTCTACTTTCCTGCAGTCTTGTGTAGACTTTGCTGCCACCCCAAAACCCTGGGATTCAAAAGAAGAGATACTGATTCACTCAGGTCATTCAATAAGCACAAGTTGAGGGCTGGAAATAGCAAAGATGAAAACAATACAGTTCTTTGAGAAATTCAAAATGAGCTGAGAATTTCGCCGCTCAAGCCTATAGGCTAAAAATACATCCTTCTTGAATACAAAGATCCTTAATTTTTCTAACGGCCACCATCTGTACTCACCAAAGGGATGTCTGCCATGGAGTACACCACCACTCCCTGGTACTGAGAAGTATTTTCAGTGATTCGACCCAGTCCAGATTTTAATACATGGTTCCCATACAGGAATGACTGCTCTGCTCCAGGCTTTATCCACACTTTGTACTAAAACAAAAAGAATTAAATCCAAGAAGCATAAAAATGCTAATCGCTGTATCTCTGCAGATACACTAGCTGCTAGATGTGCGACTGATTTCTTGAAAGCATTTTAAGAAAAAGACGTGTGTTTCCCTCAAATTGTTGATCCCCTTAACAGAATTTCCAACTTCTTTTCCTCCACTAGACAAGGAACTTCTCTCATGGACAGTTCAACAGCTCTTTTTCTGTAACCACTATGCTCCTCATCACAGCCACTTATTTGCTTTTGGATCTTCAGCTGGATTTACACAGGCTTTTCTCCTTTACTGGGGAGAATTAGAGCACTCCCGCCCCGGAACCCTAGCCAAACCTACAAGCATCTCCACGTGTTGGCACCCATTCCATGCAGGCAGGGACTCCATGGTAGAGAAGCTGCCTAATTATCTGAGTTCTGAGGTGACCCTCATCCCTGACTTCCCCCATCCCCAGTGGACAACTAGAAACGACCCCACAAACCTTGGCATAGGGTGCAAGGTAATCCAGAGCTGTGATGTGCAACCGGAATTTGTGGGTCTTAGTGAATTTTCCGAAGCAGGTCCCCAGCGACACCAGCTTGTCACCGGAGATGTTGGCGGCCAACTTTAAAATCTTTTCACTAAAAGGGTAAGAGGTACCATGTACTGGTGCTGGTGGGACCCACACCCCACCAGGGTCCATGCAGCCCACCGGGCCCCGCCTCACCTCACGTAGTACACCCGGTCGTTGTGCAGCCTGAAACAGTAGGTGCCGTCAGGCCTGTCGACCAGCAGCTGAAGGTTCTCTCCAATGCTGCGGGTAAAAGGAGGGCTGGAGGCCGCGTCTGAGTCTGAAGGGACCGCCCCGGCCCTAGCCCGGTCCCGGTCCAGGCCCCGCGCCCCACTCCACACCCGCCCCTTCCCACCACACACATCGCCTCTTCTACTCCGTGCACTCTTACTATTTTGCTATCTTCTCAAACATGACACGGGTCTCCTCCTCAGTCAAAGGCCGCATTTTCCCGCTGTTAGCTAAACCGGTTCCTCGTGCCTCAGTCACCGGAAGCGGAAGTCAACCGCCAGCAGCTTCTCCCTGGCAACCTGAAAGCCCATCCTCTTTAGCCACTTTCCATTGGTCAGCTGCCCTAGCACCCCGTAGCCTTATGGACTATCTGGAAAAGAAAGCCTGATAAACCATAGAGACCGGAAGTGTACCCCGTTGCTTCCGGCCCTAGATTCGGAGCCCTCTTTCCACCTCTCAGTGCCCGAGAGGGAAGTGAGTGACGTTGCCGCTGGGAAGATGGCGGCGTTGGTGACAATTCCATCCACTTCAACATCTGCCACGCCGGCTGCATCCTCCGTTCCAGCATCCACCACAGCCACCACAGCGGCTCTAGGGGAGGTGGAGGATGAAGGGCTTCTAGCATCTCTGTTTCGGGATCGCTTCCCGGAGGCCCAGTGGCGAGAACGGCCGGACGTGGGTCGCTACCTCCGGGAGTTGAGTGGCTCCGGGCTGGAGCGTCTGCGGCGCGAGCCCGAACGCCTGGCAGAGGAACGGGCCCAGTTGCTGCAGCAGACGCGCGACTTGGCCTTCGCCAACTACAAGACCTTCATCCGGGGCGCAGAGTGCACCGAGCGCATACACCGCCTGTTTGGCGACGTGGAAGCGTCGCTCGGCCGCCTGCTCGACCGCTTGCCCAGCTTCCAGCAGAGCTGCAGGTGTGGCGGGCCCGGTGCTAAAGGGGCTTTTTAACAACTGGAATAAGTTACATTTACCACGATAGAGATAGCTAACACTTACATAGAGCTTACCATGTGCCAGGCTTTCCCCTGAGTAATTACTACTCCACAACAGCTTTCGAGGTAGTACTGTTTTTCCCATTTTATGTATGAGGAAGCTGAGACACAGAGAAGTTAGTGACTGTCCCAAGGGCACAGCTAGTAAGTTTCAGCCAGAATTGGAACGTAGCTGCACGGCCCTCCCACAGAGAGCTGTGTGAGCACTAAAGAATTCATGCAAAGCACTAAAGATTGGCTTGACTTAACTATCTACAACTGACAGTTCAGTGTGTGTGTGTGTGTATATATATATATATGTTTATGTAAATATACATAAATACATGCAGACACAATACGTACAACAACTCAGACTAGAAGTTACCTGCTCCAATGAAATTTGAAGCAGATAGGAAGCTGACAAGGAAATCCATTTGGGGATAGCAAACATTATCCAAAAAAATCCCTCCTTTTTTGAATCATATTCTGCTTCCCTAAATCCTCAGTCCAGTATCCTTAATTCTGCCTTCCAGCTTTCCATGATAAAAGTTTTAAGTTTTCTTTTGAGTCTTTTGATATTTGACAATAGCTTTTGTACCCTTCCACCCACCCCAGAATAGATAGGGGACTTAATAAAGCAGATCTCTGCTGGTATGTAGAAGAAATGGAAACTGGTGGGAACTAAGGTTGAACAATGGCATAGGAATAGGTTTAAAATGCTGAGGGAACTTTGGGGTAAGGCTGTAGCCTCTAAGCTAGTTAATTGAATATTAGGAAAATAATAAGTATAGCTACGAAAGAAACATTTACTTTTGAGTCAGGTTCTGTGTTCAATGCTTTACACACATCATCTCATTTAATCCTTGTGAGGTGGGTCCTTATTACTTTACCATCAAGGAAAGCCTAAGCTAGTTAAGTGGCAAACCTGGATGAAACTTTTATCATTTATGAATCTTGAACAAGTTGCTTGACCTCTCTGAGATTAAAGTTTTCTCAGAGTACTTACCTCAGAGGTTTGGTGTGAAGATTAAATTGGCTACACCATTCATTTCTGTGCACAGTTCATATTAAATGCTTGGTAATTATAGTTAAGCTTTGCGTGCAGAACAGTAAGCAAGCAACATTCTCCTGATTCTATGTACTAGGAACTTTGTGAAAGAGGCTGAGGAGATCAGCTCCAACCGCCGGATGAACACCCTGACTCTAAACCGGCACACAGAAATCCTGGAGATCCTAGAGATTCCTCAGCTCATGGACACCTGTGTCCGGAACAGCTATTATGAAGAGGCCCTGGAGCTTGCAGCCTACGTACGCCGACTGGAAAGGAAATACTCCACCATCCCTGTCATCCAGGTAGCCAACTTCCCCAAAGAGACTCAAATCAATGTAATTCTATGGTCATCACTGAACCATTAGGCAGAAACTATAGGGAAACTTTTTGCATGTTTCACATCAGTTCCTGCCAGTCAGGCAGGCTTAACCATAAAACATACATTCATTCATTCAACTGAGAAATATTAATCTTGTGTGCCAGGCACTGGTCTAAGTGCCGGGTATACAATGTGAACAGAGCAGACAAGGCCCTGGCTCTTATGAATGTAAGATGATAGCTGTCAAACAATCCAATAAACAACATGATTCTTTCAGATATGGTTAAGTATGGAGAAAGCAAACCAGGGAATGGGGTAAAAGGAGACCAGGTTGAATTACTCTAGGGAGAGTGGTCAGGATAAGCTCTTCTGGAGCGAGAACATTTAAATTCAGACCTAGATGATAGGAAGGACCCAGCCACACATAGATGTGAGGGGAGAGAGCAAACCAGAAAGTGGAAAGAACAAGTACAACAGGCTGGGGAGGGACGTTAAGAGTGTTAAGAAATAAAAAGACAGCCAGTGGGACTGGAGAGCAGTGAGCAAGGGGAGGAGAGCATGAGGAAGCTGGTGAGATTCTATAATTTAGTCATAATTCCAGTTTGGTCCTGGGAGGAGGTTGGTGTAGCTTCCACCTATACTGCCACTATTTTGGATCTCTGTGCATGTCAGCTTTAGGAAATCTACTTCGTGTGTCAGGGGGAATGTTGGTGTGTAATATTCATGGTTACTGGAATGGGTCCCAGGGAATGTCTTTACAAGAGTGATGCAACTTACTGTCTGTATTGTCAGGGCATTGTGAATGAAGTGCGCCAGTCCATGCAGCTGATGCTGAGCCAGCTGATCCAGCAACTGAGGACCAGCATCCAGCTCCCTGCCTGCCTTCGTGTCATCGGCTTCCTGAGGCGCATGGACATCTTCACTGAGGCTGAGTTGAGAGTGAAGTTTCTTCAGGCCCGAGATGCTTGGCTCCGTTCTATTCTGACTGCCATCCCCAACGATGATCCCTATTTCCACATCACAAAAACAATTGAGGCCTGCCGTGTCCATCTGTTTGATATCATCACTCAGTACCGTGCCATCTTCTCAGACGAGGACCCATTGCTGTCCCCTGCCATGGGTGAGCACACTGTGAATGAGAGCGCTATCTTCCATGGCTGGGTATTACAGAAAGTGTCACAGTTCCTGCAGGTGTTGGAAACCGACCTTCACCGGGGGATAGGTGGCCGCCTGGACTCTCTGCTGGGCCAATGCATGTACTTTGGGCTGTCCTTCAGCCGGGTAGGGGCTGACTTCCGGGGCCAGTTGGCTCCTGTTTTCCAGCGGGTAGCCTTCAGCACTTTCCAGAAAGCAATTCAGGAAGCAGTGGAGAAGTTCCAAGATGAAATGAACTCCTACACCCTCATCTTGGCTCCAGCCATCCTGGGCAGCAGTAGCCTGCCTGCTGCTGTGCCAGTCACTCAGCCAGGGACCCTGCAGCCGCCCATGGTGCTCTTAGACTTCCCACCCCTTGCCTGCTTCCTCAACAATATTCTGGTTGCCTTCAATGATCTGCGCCTTTGCTGCCCCGTAGCCCTGGCGCAGGATGTGACTAGGGTCCTAGAGGATGCCCTTGCTAAGGTGAGCACATGCTGTTGGCTCTCTGTTATAAAGTTCTTTGGTTACAGGAGGCCAGACTTTGGTAATAGACCAGTCCATCTGACAGTGGGGACTGCTGAGTTAGAGTTAATGTGATTTTGAAGGTTTTTAATGGCTGAGCAGCTCTTAAGCAGTTAGTCCCCCTTCATAGAACAGTCCATGAAGTGGCTTACCTATAGTGATAATTCAGTGATGTATTGGTTTTCTATTGAAATATGACAAACTCCCATAGACATTTATCATCTCCTGATTCCTGTGGATCAGGAGTCTCGGCACAGCATAACTGGGTCCTCTGTTCAGGATTTCACAAGGTTGCGATCAAGGTGTTGGCCGTGCTGTGTTCTCATCTGGAGCTTGGACCCTTTCAAGCTCACATTAGCAGATTTCTGTTACTTGCAGTGTGGGACTGAGGCCCCCCGCTCTCAGAGACCACCTCCCTCCATAGGCAGTTCATACTGTGGCTTTTGATTCTTCAAGACTAATAAAAGAGAATCTCTGCTGCACATGTCTTTTAGGCAAGTCCCCCACCCTCTTTTAAAAGTCTCATCTGATTGTCAGGCCCACTCAGGGTAATCTCCCTTTTTGTTTTTATAATTTTTAAATTAAAGAAATTATTTATTATTAGAGGAAGGGGAAGGGAGGGAGAAAAAGAGGAAGAGAAACATCAATATGCGGTTGCCTTTTGCTCACCCACAACTGGGAACCTGACCTGCAACCCAGGCATATGCCCTGTTGAAAATCGAACCAGCAACCCTTTGGTTCACAGGCCAGTGCTCAATCCACTGAGCCACACCAGCCAGGGCGATAATCTCCCTTTTGATTAATTCAGAGTCACTTTATTAGGGTCATTAATTACAGCTGCAAGATCCTTTACCTTTGCCATAATCTATTGGTTAGAAGTAAGCCATTAATTCTGCCTGAACTAAGGGGAAGGGATTATATAAAAGAGTAGATACTAGGGATTGGAAATCTGAAGAGCATCTTAGAATTCTGCCTACACAAATAATGCTATTACTGCTGTTAATATCCTAGTGTAGCCCTGGCTGGTAGCACAGTGGTTAAGGTCGCAGGTTCGATTCCCCAGCCAGGGCACATAACCAGGTTGCAAACCAGGTCTCCAGTCAGGTCTGTGGCTGGAGGCAGGTGAAACACAACCATACATTGATTCTCTCCCTCTCTGCCTCTCTCCCTTCCTCTATCTCTGAAAATAATAAATAAAATCTAAAAAAAAAACAAAAACAAACAAAAAAAACCTAGCAACTTAAAAAAAAAATCCTAGTGTAGTATATTAAACATCCAAGTCTTTAGACATTAAGAGGTTTCTTATGGTTGATGACTGTCTTATAATCACCGTCAGCCAGGTGGCAGTTGTGACATGATTGTATAAAATATTTCTGTTGAAAGCCTTGGCTGGTGTGGCTCAGTGAATTGAGTGCTAGCCTGCGGACCAAAGGGTTACTGGTTTGATTCCCAATCAGGGCACATGCCTGGGTTGTGGGTCAGGTCCCCAGATGGAGGTGCACAATAGGCAACCACACATTGCTGTCTTTCTTCTCCCTCTCTCCCTCCTTTCCCCTCTCTTTAAAAATAAAAATAAATAAAATATTTCAAAAATATATTTCAATTGATATCCTCATGTAAGAGCAAGAAACCATGAGTATTAAAGCTTTTTAGAGTCAATGAAATTCAAATAATAGTAATTAGCTAATATTTATATAGAACTTACTCCATGACAAGTAGAGATAAGCATACTTTGCACATATTACGAGATCCTCACAACCCTATGAGGTAGTCCTATTGCTGACCCTACTTTGTAGATGAGGAAACAGGCACAGAAGGTATGGAGGGCTTAAGTAATCACTTGGAAGTCACAGAACCAGTAAGGGGCATAGCTAGGACTTGAACCAGGAAGTCTAGGGCTGGAGTCTATTATTAACCCTATTAGCATGATACCTGTCTATGAGATCAATTAGGCTATTCTGTTCTCTGCATTTGGAACTTCTTTACTAGCCATTTCATTCTTTTACAGTCATCTAGTGATCTACCTTCCTTGAACCTCAAGGCCTTAATCAGTAAAAACCTTTTGTAGTTTTTTGTTTCATTTTCTTGGGTCCAACATAGCTCTAGATGGTCTCCCAGGGAGTCAAGATCTATGTATTCTCTGTGTAATTTCAAGATACTCTTCCACTGGAAAAAGCACGAGTAAGGAAACAAGTTGGGTCAGAAATACGTCAGTGAAGTGACAGAATTGTAGAGTGATCACAGTTCTAAATTTGAACAAGATAATATAATAGACTATAACAACTTCATAAAAACTTGAGGACTGCACATTTGTGCTTAGTTTCATGCATTGCTGATAGTGATAGACTACTACAGTAATTGATGGTACCTTTGTCTCTTAGGTAACCAAAGTAATCCTGGCCTTCCATCGTGCTGAAGAGGCTGCCTTCACCAATGGGGAGCAAGAGCTCTTCCTCCAGTTCTGCACTGTCTTCCTGGAGGACCTGGTTCCTTATTTAAATCGCTGTCTCCAAGTCCTTTTTCCACCAGCTCAGATAGCACAGGCATTAGGTAAGAGAAAGGAGAAAAGACTTTTAAAACTACTTTATTGATATAATTCACATAATAGTTAATTCACCCATTTGTAAAATTCAATGTGGTGTAGTAAATGAACAAGAGGTGTACATCCATTACTACCATACAATTTTAGAACATTTCTATCACCCCAAAAAGATTCCTCACGTCCAATGCAGTTATTCCCCAGTCCCACTTTTATCCCCTGGCAACCAATTATCTATTTTCAGATGCAGTAGATTTGCTTTCTCTGGACATTTCATAGAAATGGAATCATATACTGTGTATATATATATGGCTAAGTGGAAGAAGCCAATCACAAAAGAACTACATATTGTATGATTTCCCAATTTGCCTTCACTTACCTATACTCACTCTCTGCCCCTGGGGTAGAGTTGGGGATGGGGGAGACAACGTCCCAAAAGGCCAGTGATCACATAAGCACAGAACAGCTGCTCACCCCCCTGCCCCCCAAACTTTTCTCTTGGGCCTGTCAGAGGGAAGCCTGTGCCTACTGAGTTATTCTTGGCTCTTATTCCACTTATTCCATCCACCCTGCCCTGTGCTGTCCTGGATTACTTTCAAAGTCTTGCGTTACAGTATAGCATCATTAGTATTTACATTTGTTAAATATTTTTTCAATTTTACTTTGCCTACCACCTGCCCTAGGCATTCCACCCACTCAGCTCTCCAAGTATGGAAACCTTGGGCATGTGAACATCAGCCTTGTCCAGGAGCCTCTTGCCTTTATCCTGCCGAAGAGAGAGACGGTCTTCTGTCTAGATGAAAAGGAACCAGTGCCAGAACCCACAGCTCCAGCATCAGAACTCCCTGCAGAGGAGTCAAGCCTTGAGCCTGTCATTCCAGCTTTCCCTGAGGAGGGGCAAGAGCAGGTTGAATCAGTGGAGCTGCTGCAGGCAGATGTGCCCAGTGATGTGCCCAATGATGTGCCCAGTGCCAGCACTTAACAGGGGTTCCTGCTCCCAGAACCAGACACAGCCAGGAACTAGGTGGCCAAGAGGCTTACTGCAGTACCCAGTGGGAAGGAGACTTACTTGCCTTAGGAGACAAGGGGCCGCCCCTGGGAAGACGCTGCAAAGGGATGCATGAGGAAAATGAGAGGGGGAACTTCCTGGTTGATCTCTTAAACGCAATTAAATAATAAAGCTGAATGCCCTGGATGGTGGTGTTGAGTGGATTGAGCTCCAGTCTGCGAATCGAAGGGTTGCGGGTGGTCCGGGGGGGGGGGGGGGGGGGCAAGAGGCAGACGCACGTTGTTATTTCTCTACTTCTCTCTTACCTTCTCTCTAAAATTAAATAAAGAAATAATGTGTAAAAAATAAAGTTGATTGACACCAAGGAGAAGCGGATCACATTCTGGGGGTGGGGAGGCGGGTAGGAACTACACTTCCCAAAATCCCTAGCAGCAGGAGCGCTGGCTCCGGGAGCCGTTGAGTAACGTAGCCCGGAAGGCGGCTCTATTGGACTGCGCGCCATGGGCCAACTGGGGGCTCGGTCGCTAACGCGGGCGCGTGTCCTCGTGGCCCCAGCCCTGCTGTGGGGAGAGCGGGTGGCGGGAGGTGGCGCCCGGGCCTGCAGCTCCAGGCACTCGGGGGATGGCCCTGAGGGGCCAGTGCGCCAGCGCTCCTACTGGCGCTATCTGCGGCATCTGGTGCAGGGAGCGCCCAAGCCACCGTACCAGCACGTGTGCCAGGTTGGAGACCCTGTCCTGCGGGCCACTGCGGCCCCAGTCGAGCCCGCACAGCTCGCCGGGCAGGAGCTGCAGCGGCTGGTGCAGCGGCTGGTGCAGGTGATGCGACGCCGGCGCTGCGTGGGCCTCAGCGCGCCGCAGCTGGGAGTGCCGCTGCAAGTGTTGGCCCTGGAGTTCCCAGAGGCTCTTTTCCGCGCCTGCGCGCCGCGCCTACGTGAGGCCCGCCAGATGGAGCCCTTTCCCCTGCGTGTGTTCGTGAACCCCAGCCTGCGGGTGCTGGATAGCCAGGTGGTCACTTTCCCGGAGGGCTGCGAGAGCGTCACCGGCTTCCTGGCCTGCGTGCCCCGCTTTCAGGCCGTGCAGATCTCAGGTGCGGCAGGGCAGGGTCCCTGGGGCGGCTTGGTAAATGCATGTCTCTTCTGCCCCTGATCCCAAAAGTTTCCGTAAAGGACCAGTTCAAGTACGGACACCTTGATGACTGATCTGCAGAATCTCCAGGCACGAGCAAAGGATGAGACCTAGGAATGGACGGGACTTGAGATTGACAGATTGGGATGGGAATGAAGCTCCTGTGAGAGTACAACCAGCTCAAGTTGGGGGGACTGGGGTGGGAGGTGCAGTGGGGGTTGTTAGGATGGCGTGGGTCTGCTGTTCCCTTTTTGCTCTATGGCTTTGCTCATTGTGTCTCTCAGACTCACACACCTGCCCCATGGGATCTATCAAGGGTGGAGTGGAAGAAGTGGGACCTGCTTTGCCCACCCAGGGTAACAAGCCATTCCTTGTCATACCAGGATGTTTTGTGGAATGTGGTTCTTTCCTGGTTGGGATGATTGTTCCTTCTGAATAAGGAGGAACATGAGGGTCAGAAAGTCAATGGCATTCCTTTTTTATATTGTACCAAACTGAAGTCCTTTTGTTAGAAATTGAAAACAAGCAGCAATACTTCAGAAACAGGAGTGTTCCAAAAAGAAACACCTTATTAGGAAGATCATTTCTCATCTCATCCCCATAGTAAAGCCCAGCAACCTAATTGTTAAAGTTGGGAACCAGGTTGACTATTTGGTAATACAACAGAGTTGCAGCATCTTTTCTAGGGAAGACAAGAGGTGCTGAGTTCCCTTCTGATACTATCTCTTCTAAATAGGAATATCCAGAGGCAGGAAAGGGCCAGCAGGTTGAGAATGAAGTTCATTCAGCATGTCCTCACCCAGACTGTAACTTCCTTTGCAGGGCTGGACCCCAGAGGAGAACAGGTGGTGTGGCAAACCAGTGGGTGGGCAGCACGCATCATCCAGCACGAGATGGACCATTTGCAGGGCTGCCTATTCATTGACAAAATGGATAGCAAGACATTTACAAACATCCACTGGATGGAGGTAAATGACTAAAGCTTTTCTGCTGCGTCTGAGCATTCTGAAAACCAGGACACAAACACTTCGGCTTAGAGCTGGGTATGTCTTACTTAGCATTGCCTTGGCTCTGACAGAAAATGGACTTCCAAAGCCTGCCAAATTGAGTTGGAAGATGTTAGAAACGATTGTCCCCAAATGAGCTATGAAATAATTGCTTTCAAATTAAGAAAAATAACTGCCTAAAGGAGAGGACATTTCTGATAAGTTTGTATGGAAATAAGAAGGGAAATAACCACTCTCAGTAGGCATGACTTCATAAAGCCTGTGCCATCTATTCCCAAAGCCACGATTTGATAATAAATGTAGTCACAAAAGATCTGAAAGCTGTGTTTAAAAATTCAGGTTTAGGCTATCGTTGACTTTTTTTTAATTAAATGCTTATTTTTAAAAGGGATTTGTGCGTGTCTTACCTACAGGGTCCTTCTTTGCCTTGGACACCAGTGTGCTTGTGGAAGTAAATACAGGACAGAATAGCCCCAGTTCATGGAAGTGTTTAGTGAGAATATTAACATAAATGAGTGCCCACGCACTTTTAACAGGTTCAGATTCAGTTTAGGTTTTCACCTTTTGCCTTCCACCTTTAACAGATGGGGGATGGGGGAAGATTTTTCTGCTGAGATTTCTTGGGCAGCTACTACATGGCTTGTTCTTTGGGTGAAGGCCATGGTACAGGGCTAGGGGAAGGGTAATAGTTGAAAGGAAGTCAGTGAGCCTCCCTGTCACAATTAAAATAGAAAGCAGAACTGTGCTTCCTGGTCACTACACTGATTTTGGAAAAATAAATTAGGATCACACTGCTGACCAGTATTTATCCTTAACATACTGTCAGGGATGAAGGAATTTGTTTCTTTAGATACTTGTATCAAAGTCCTCAAAGTCCAAGTACCCAAGTAGTAAGAAGTCCAATAAATTGTATACAGAAAATACTTTTTAAACAGCAGTTAATTAAAATCAGGAAAAGATCCACTGTCCTCTACGGCTTCCTCTAAAAAGGCCAAGTCTGGAGGGCCTATGAGGCCAAGCAAAAGTGAACTGGCTTTCTGTGCATTAAACTTTGGAGAGGAATAGGACCTAGTACTACCCCGAGGTAAGGTTAGACACTCAGCTGTTGGGATAGTTTGTAGAAAGCTCTCATTAATAGCAAAATCATGGGTCCTTAGGAAAATCAAAATTCATTTCTGAATACAATGTACAGAAGCTCCTGCAGGTTGGCCTCAGAACATTCTGAGGCTTTCTTACAGTGCTCTGAGGTTAGTTGGCCTTAGTAACATTTGGCTTCAGCTTCCTGACCTGGAGGTCCAAGAGTAAATGATTGCTCAGAATAGACCTTGGGAAAATCCTGAGACTATCTCTGTTGCTAACAATATTATGAGATTTACTCATGACCAACCCACACCAAAGGAAGGATTCGGTCTCCTAGTTAAGACACTACAGCCCGAAAGCAAACACCTGCATTTCCAATAAAGAAATTCTCTCCCTCCTCAGGCAGATGCATTAGCCAGAAAAACCACACACACAAATCGGTATCTGGAGCTAAGGAGTGTCAGAAGTCAACTTCCACAGTGAAAGCCAATGTAGGCAGGTTTAGAACAGAATTTCTGATAGGGAAGAAATGGATTTCAGAGTAAGCATTTAGGGAAGAAAATTCCTCTGCAGATATTAGCCATGATTAAGAGAGATTGTGAGTCCAAAACAGCAGTCTGAGGTTAGTTCAGCCTCAGTGGTTGCCTGTGACTAGAGCTATGAGGATGAACCATAGCAACCCTAAAGTTTCTGTTAACCTCTGTGACTTGTCCAGGCATTAAAGCAGTAGAAATGAAGAAGCAGGTTTAAAAAAAAAAGGGCAAGGACCTTCTGATTGAAATAAAGGTAACTAAAGATACAGTAAGAAAATAAAAGTAAATGCAATTAGTTATAATGAAACAATACAGGCATGGGGCAGTGTCAGTCCAGGATTTACTAATATAATTGGTGTCTGAAGGCATGTAACTAACCAAGTATGTGCAAACTCCAGAGCAAGTGGTAAAAATTCCAGTCAGTTGCTGTGCAAGTGTCATCTGGAGGTAACACAGGCTGGTGCTCCAAGTAAATTGGCAGGGCTAACCCGCCAGCAAAGGACGTAAGCACTGAGCCTGGGCCCGAGCATTCAGGAAACCAAGAAAAAGCTGGCTCCATTTAGTAGACACTCCTAGCCACATCAAAGAACCACCACTGTGAAAGGCTAAAACAGTATAGGAGTTGGCTGTGTCTTCAATTCTGGACCATTCGGGTTTGAAGATACCAGTTTTGGGAAGGGAGGAAGAGCTGGAACTGAGGCCAGGTTTCTTCTGTTCGTATGCTCATGGTCAGTGTGCAACAGCCTGTACTTCCTCTGCTCCCTGTCAGCATTTCCAGGGCTGACCGCTCTGGAGCCTTGGGTATTTCACAATCAGGGGTCACAAATTCAAACGGTCAGAGAGACTAGGCAAACAATGCAAATGTGTGAACAGGCCACATGGGGATGATGAACTACGGAGCATGTCACCATCTCAATAGAGCCACCCTGGCTCAGCTGCAGCTGATAGGTTGCCTCATGGGGACACAGGGAGATGGAACATTACCTAATCTGAATTTTTACACCTACTCTTGATTTTCAAATGTTGGTAGCAGAGCAAATCAAACAGCTACAGGCCACATCTGGCCCACAGGCCTCCGAGTTTGAGACTCTGATCTGGAGGCTGGACAACAGGAAGAAATGCACAAGTTTGACACCTGGTCACACTTTGAAGGCCCTGGAAAAGAAGGGTCTCATGAACCTGTCTGGAGTACAGGCCTAGGAACAGTGGCAGTTGGCAACGTTCCTACTTCCTACTCTGCTCAAGAGAAGACAGCACAGAAAACCAGGAGGTCTTCAATCTACTGGAAGCAAGCACCGCCTTCAAAGAGCTCCAGACTAGTCAAAGATGAGATCACTCAGGTGGCTCAAGAAGGGAAAAGGATTTATTAGCCCATTTCCAGGACAGGGACCCAGGGCGGGCCAGTGGCTGGGTTCAGTATTCTCACATTCAGAGGGAAGAAAAGGCAGCAGCAAAACCCGCCTGACTGCCTCCACTCGTTCTGATTCACACAGCCCTGTGCTCACAGATCATCCTCTCCTCCGGCAAGGACGACACAGGGTGTGGGATGCCAACCTAGGAGGGTATGAATGGCTTGGCTTTACTCTTGGCCTATATAGGCAGAGCTTGGGCTGGGGATCCAGGGCATTAGCCAATCAGTTCACAAGGAGCAAAACTGGGTCTGAAAGGAATGAGCCATGGGGGCTCTACAGGTCTGCTGCACCAACCCCACAGCACCAGCTGCTCCCACTCCTTGATGCTTCCCAGGGATTTTAATTTTATTTATAAACAAGAGGAAAATCCAAGCAGCATTAATTTAGGGGGGAAAAGGGTTAAAAAAAAAAAAACTTGGGAGGGGCAGGACAAGGAGTTGGTGAGCATCCAAGAGGAGAAGGAAGTAGGAGTCAGTATCTCAGTGGTTGCCGAATGTATTTCTGCGTCTCTGGGGCTGGGAGCCCTTCTTTCCTGCTTCGGCTGGCGGCTGGCGGCCAGACAGCAGAGGGGACGCTGTAGTGACTTTAAGACAAGCCCTGAAGCCCTGCCTGGCCACCGACCTGGGGAGTGCATGAATTTGCCCCAACTTCCCACCTTCACTGTCATCAGAGTGAAGAAGCTTTTAACCCTCCTGTCCAAAGTCCTCTGAGAAGTTCTTCACTTTCAGGAGGTCATCTGCGTTCACAGTGGGCCGAGTGGTGGCCAAAGACCGGAGCATGTCCGACTGCAAAGACAAAAGCATGTGGCTGAGGAGTAGCCGGGCTCTTGGTCCTCAGCCTCCCAGCATCGCAGACCCATGCAGTCTATGGTGGGAAGAAGCCTGCCCGCAAGGTCAGCCCCCACCCTCTGTGCAGAACTCCCTATGGCTGCCACGCTTCTCTCTGAATGCCTCCTGTGAGAGGGCTGCTCTTCCCTCCTGAGGCAGCTCATGTCATCTCCGGATGGGCCTACTTCGACTTCAGGTCTGAAGGAATCTAAGCTCCCATCATCTCTTATTTGCCGAGAAGATCTTTCTAACTGCACACCCACCACACCAGCCACAAAGGCTGATACCTACCATACAGATCGGGCAAGACCATCAGCAAGACTAGGATATGGGGATGTTAAGACTAGCCAGGCTGTCGGTGCTGACATACATTTGCTGGCTCCTTCCGTGTACAAAAGAAGCCAACCCCACAGAATGAGGCAGTCATATTACCTGGCCTTGACTCTTTTTGCTGAATAAAATAAAACTGTAATGCTACAGCTTCTTTCCCGGGCCCTCACTGAGTGTAACAGCAGAAGCCCTAGCTACTCATAACCTAAAAGCCCATTCTCCATTTAGGAGGAGCCGTAATAGCCTAGGATAGAAAAGGGGAGTATACTTTTATTCTTGGACCCAAGCCCTCAATTATCTGGGCTGTGCAGTCCTCTCTGGCCACTTACCATGCAAACCACAGGCTCTAAGAGTTTGTCACCAGGAACATCCATCCAAGTCATCTCTATGGCCCCTGGGTCCCCTGGTGAGCATGGGGTTAGAAGGTCATCGATCATTACGCTAGGGTTGGTGCGGGAAGGGCCACAGACCTGAAACCAAGCAGGAGTTGGATTGGCTGAAAGGGCTGCCCCTTGGTTTGAGGAAAGGGGCAGGACACCTCAGATTTCTAGGTCCTAAAGAGAAGTAATGGCAGGGTGTGAATGGATGCCTGGGTGTCTAGGTCATTGACTGAGGAGGGATAGGTTCCTTCAAAATCTCAGACTCTGTAGTCATAGCGGCTCGAAGTCTGATTTCAGAGCTTTGAGATTAGCGTGCTACTCCAGCCACTATCCTCCATAAGTTCATACTATGGCCCCAAATGTCCTGATAGCTTCCTTTTCCCAATTAACTCAATCTCACCACAAATGCAGTGACATCGAAGATATTTTTTCAACTGAAATCTCCATTGGTAACATTCTCCCAAATATCCAAAGGCTCATTCCCTCATTAATTCTTGACTGACTCGAATGTCACCCAGTATGGCCTATCCTTTAAGGGTACAACCTGTCCCTCCCCCTCCAAACCTCTGAAATGCCAGACATTCTTTCCCTGATCTATGTTCCCCTCACCATCCTCTGAGAAACCAGTCCGTTTTGTTCGTTGCCTGGCTCCCCCACCGGAAAGGAGGCTCCTGGAAGGCAGGGATTTCTGTCTGCTGCGGTTGGTTACAAATGTCTCCCCAGCATGTAGAATGAGACCAGGCACATAGTAGGACCCATGACAGATACTTGATGGAGATCTGCTGCATGAAGTTCCTCTTTATGGTATGATTTTATATGATTTTGTATCCACAACTTCTCAAACACTGAGTAGAGCCCACCACACACACTAGCACAAATGCTGACTGCTGGGATGGCAGATGTAACTGTCATGGTGTCCTGTCCTCCAGGTTCACACAATCTGAAATGGACACACTCAAGCAAGAAGATCTTCAGGGAAGGGGAGAGCAAGTACAACACAGGCCCTTGGAACCAAACGCTCACTTTGCACTTGCCCTTGGTTCTCCAGGAGACCCCAGATGTGTCGGCTGGCAAAGAAAGCTGATGTCCCCTTTTCCTGTGACACCTTCTAAGCAATTCCTTGCTGGCTCACTCACCTTTTTGAAGTGTGTTGCTGACTGTACTTTTCTAACAGGCTGCATGAGGGAATCCCGCACAATGATGCTGATGTCTGCACCCGAGTAGCCTTCTGTCTTCCGAGCCAGCTCGTGGATATTGGCGTCCGTGAGGTTATGGGGAGTGCTACCCAGATGCAACCGGAACATCTGGGCACGGGCAGCTTCCTCCGGCAATGGGATGTAAATCCGCTTTTCAAACCTAGAGAGCCAAGCACATGGCTGGACTTGAGAGCAGATGGAGGAGGAGTCTTAGCAGAGGCACAGAGGGGACCTCCAGAGCCGCTTCATTCAGGGATATGCTCATCATGCAGACACAGAGAAGCCTCCGGAAAAACAAGATCAGGCTGCATCCCCAGGTGCCAGCAGCACGGTGACCATGACCAGAGAAAGAGCTCAGCCTGCGGCTCCTAGTGGGGAAGACTCACCTCCTCCTAATGGCCGAATCTAGCACCCACGGGATGTTTGTGGCACCAAGAACCAGAGTCCCATCGTTGTTATTCCCCACCCCTGCAGGCAAAGGAAAACACAGCTTCTGACTCAGAACACCTGCAAGGACCAGTCAGAACCTTCAGGAAGAACCTCTGGGGCTTTGTGTCCTCAACTGAAGCCATCCCTGTGCCACCTGTGGTGGTGGGGCCCTGTCCAGCTTCCCTGGAGCGAAGAGCCCCTGTGCCCTGCCTGCCTTGGGAGGGGCGCAGCGGGGGGAGGCAAAGGTTGAATGGACCCCTTCAGAATGAAGTCCTAAGGAGACACAGCTGAGAAATGCTTCACTTATATCTCCCTCTACACTAAGGATGATTAGATGCAGCAGCAGTTTACTACTGAAGCCCTGGGCTAGCTTTACGTGGGCTTAGAACCAGGGAAGAAACCCAGGAAGAGCACGCACCCTGCATCTGGACCAAGAACTCTGTTTTGATCCTTCGAGCAGCCTCGCTCTCATTTTCGTTGCGGGATCCGCAGAGGGAATCCACCTCATCGATGAAGATTATGGAAGGCTTGTGCTGCCTGGCCAGCTCAAATAGGTTCTTGACTAGCCTGTGAAGGTGAAAAATGAGGTTGGAACCTGGCCAGCCACACACATACCCAGCCAGAGACCCAGGCACCACTTTTGTCACCCTTCCCCTGGGGAGGTTGAGACTCTAGTCATGCTTGGACTTCAGAAAACACAGTGGTAACAAATCCTCTGGCAGCACTGTACCAAGAGGAAGAGCAAGTCTGGTGTCAGCTTCAATTCTGGCAGCCCCCTTCATTAGTTCTGGATTTAAGACAAGTCACTTCCCTTCCTCTCAGCCTCAGTTTCATCATCTGCAAAATGGGAGTTGGTGTGGGGGAATAAGTTAACTATACAGAGTCCCCAGCAGAGGGACTTCACCTGATATCCAATTACTGGGAATGCCTTTCTCTTCCCTTTATGAAGACTCATCTCTCCCACATTCCCTTCCAATTTCAGCTGTCCTGGTCAGGACAGTGCCCCAACCAATAAGCTACCAAGATACGCCTCCGCTGGCTACTTCTCCCTGACATCCAACAGTAGCTCCTCCGGGAGGTGACTCCAAGAGCAGGGAAGCTGGGCCACTGCAGCTGCGGGGGATGGCAGCAGAGCAGGGCCTGGAGGCTGACTTACTTCTCACTCTCCCCCAACCACTTAGACATCAGGTCTGAGGAGGACACAGAAAAGAAGGTGGAGTTGTTGGCCTCTGTTGCAACCGCTTTGGCCAGGTAAGATTTCCCTGTGCCAGGGGGTCCAAAGAGCAGTATCCCTCGCCAGGGAGTACGCTTGCCTGCAAGAAAGGATAAACTGAAATGAGCCTCCTGACTTCAGAGGAGAAAGCAGAAGAGTGTTAGTCACTGTAAATACAGTCAGAAATGAGAAGTTCTATAATACATTGATTCTAAGAGTAAAAAAGGGAAAGGAAACTAAACTACCAGTCAAGAGCTTCATCTTAGCCCTGACTCCTGTGCCCTTGCAAAGTGACATTGGCTGGCACTGGTTCCTGACCCTGCCCACCCATTGGGACTGTCAAATCAAAGTCCTAGTCACAAAGGTGTTTCTGACACCAGAGAGAAGCCAAGGATTCGATGATTGCAATGGGTAAGCCTTGGAGCCCTTCCCAGCGGGAGCCCGGAAAAGGCCAGCTCCTGTCCACTAAGGGCAAAAGGAGCTGAGTTGCCACCTGCTCCTGGAAACCTTCTGAATGGGAGCCTCGAGCTTCCTCCCTCAGGGGCTCAACTTACCTGTGAACAAGTGTGGGAATTTAATTGGCAATATGACAGCTTCTTTGAGGGCCTCCTTGGCCCCCTCCAGGCCGGCCACATCATTCCACCGAATGTTGGGCTTCTCCATCACGACAGCACCTGCAGAGGGAGGCAGAGCCTTCGACCCAGAGCCCTGAGCCTCCGCCAGCCTTATCAAGTACCTCCCCTGGGCCTCAAGAACTCTTACCCATCAGTTGTTCTTGCAATTTCTTTTTCTCTGGATTATCCCCTTCACTGTCACTATCACTGCTGGGAAAGGAGACAGAAAATGACAGGCTAGAGTAAGAAGAGGCCAGGTTCTGGCTGCCAGCATGGTGGTAAAGGGATGTTCTCCCTGCTCAACAGTGGTGACAGACCCACAAATAGTTACCCTGAGGACATTCAGGGCCCACAGTGGATCGATCCTCTAGGAAACTCTCATAACCCATCCTCATTTCTTCATTAAGGACATATGAAAAGAGACATGTGCCCTTTCTAGAGATTGATGAGGGACATGTGCTTTGGCTGGATTTCAAGAGCAGCCAGGCAAGGCAAGCAATTGGAGCTCTCATTGGCCTCTCACATGGACTCAAAACCAGACAGCAAGTGGCTCTGACTTGGAGAAAAGGTAAGTCTTCTTAGGTCTACAGGGAAACACCTAGAAAAGAAACATAGTCTCTGTCGTTCTCGCTCCTCCCCCAACCAGGCCAGTCCCTGTCTGAATATAAGTGATTTGCCATCCGCAAAACTCCTGCAGCTCTCCTGGAGATGCTGGACCTCCTGCCCTTTCCCTGGTGTGTCTCTCACTCCAGGGAATCCTCTGCATTCATGAACAAGCCTCTCACTTCTGGGGATGCAGCTGACACACATCCTTCTGCCCTACCCCATGACCTTCCTGCCCAGGATCCTCCTTTCCCCTCCACGACACCATTAGACTTTGTGCTCCAATAACTGGAATCTTCACAGTGGGCAAACCACATATATGAGGAGAAAAACTGCAGAGAGAACAATGGCTTTGGAGTCAGAAACATAGACCATGGGTGTGGGTCCAGGCTCCATCAAGTTCCAGGTGTGACCTTGACCATCTCTGAACCTCTGAGTGTGTTGCCTCATAAGTCATATCAAGAGGATAACTGATGCCAACTACAGCTGATAATTATTTAATCCTTACTGCACACCATCCTCTATTCTCAGGGCTTCACCCCATCATCTCATTTGCTCCTTAGGGCAACACTAGGGACGAAGTCCCATTGTTTTCCTCCTCCTACCAATGAAGAGCCTAGAGGCACCCGGCGTTGGTGGATGGGGCAAGGCATTGTCCAAAGGCCACACGGCTAAAAGGTAGCAGAGGCAAGTTATACCTGGAGGGTCTGGCTGCAGAGTCCATGGCCAGCAACCTCCACACTGGCTCCCCAACCCGGACCCAGTGAGATAGTGTACAGAGCAGTATTCTATAAAGTGCTTGACGAAGGCAGCTATGGGCTGCTGTGAGTTAAGACTCCCCAGAACAAAGGTGCATCAGCACCAAAAATGACAGCAACACAGTAAAAGGGCGCTTTCTCGTGGGGGCTCTGGTCCTAGCGGATTCTGCACTCCTCTGTACTCACCCCTTGCTCTCACTCTGATTCTCCTTGACTGGCTTCTTGCCATGCTTCTCCTTGTTCCGTAAATAATCCTTCAGCTTCTCTGCCCGGTCTAAGTACTGCATGCATTTGGCTCGAATGCTCTCCTTGGCCTTGTCACTGTGTGCTTCATCTGCAAAAGGAGAAATAGTTAGAGGCCCTGTGAGCCCCCAGGTACCCACCCTACTCTCACAGGGGCTTGGCGGCTGGCGAGGGAGGGCCCATGTGTGACTCACATTTGATAGCGTGTAGGAAATACTCCACAGCATGCTGGTAGAGCCGGAGTGCCTCCTCGTAATTCTTGGCTTTATCCTCTTCTGTGGCTTTTGTCACCAGATCAATGGCTTTCTGGAAAGGCAAAGCAAACAGTTTAGTACTTCCCAGGGGTTTCCGAAATCCTTTGGGATACCAGGCAAGAGAATATACTGAAGAGAGATATTGCCAGGCCTGGGATTGCAGTTGCAGACCATTATATGAGCCTACTTTCCCAACATCAACTAGAAAGGCCTTAAAAGGAAGATTTAAAAGATAGCTATTCCTCTTCACAGTGCACTCAATACAATAAAAGCAACCTCCTCCTCAGTCCTCACTCTGGATTCCCTTAAGTGGAAGCCTGATGATATAGCTCTGGTTACAGCTCATGGGGAAAGTTTAGTTTCTGTTCCGAACCTCAAGGAGAAGAGAAACATCAGGACCAACTGATTCCTGTATTGTTCAGCAGGGAAGCCAGAAACAGCACTTGACCTTAAGGGCCAGAGAATAGCTGGCCAGCTAGAAAGTTTTGCAGACCTGAATTTTATGAAATGGACTTAAAACCTGCTTGTCTAGACTGAAAAGAGAAGAATGGTTTCAAGCTGATACCTAGGGAAAAGCTACTTAGACACATGGGTCAATACACCAGCATTTCCAGTACTAAAATTGCTGGCTTACCCCACAGGCATTGAGGGGAACAGCCCTCTGGAACCTTCCTCTGTGACAGTGCCTTTGTGCATCTCCTAAACTCTGTAGCTTATGCTTTAGACTGAACTTGAAGCATGCTGGATCTTTCAGGCAGCGGCCCCACACTTACATGTCCAGTTTTAGAAACCACAGCTTCACCAACCCAGGAAGCGTTCCCAGAATTATCATCCTCAAGCTGATACAGCCCGAGACACCAGGCAGACAGATCCCATCACTATATACATAGTTCCATCCCCAGCAAACAATAAACCTCCTGATCAGCTCTTGGCAAGGCCGAGGCATGTGTGAGGCTCTTCCCCATCTGAAAGCAATGAAGTCTCAGAAAGAAAGACACAGATAGCTCTACAAAACTAGCACGGGTAAGTCAGGCCAGCTTGAAGAGATGAGAAAAGGCTACTATTTTCAAAGTTCCGCTCCCTCCACTACCTACAAATAGAGAATGGCTGGGAGCCCTGAACCTTCTGAATGGATTAGCTTAAACACCAGCTTCATTTATCTATACTCTCCCCCACGACAGCCCTTCAGGTAAGATGTGGAAGGGGTGTTCCTGTTCCCAGTGGCTCTATTCTCCAGAACAAATACCCCCAGTTCCTCTATACACCTTGTTTAGGTCTGTCCTTTTGAAAGGTGAGGCTCAGAACAACACTCCAGGTGTGCTCTGTCCCTCACATGGCGGAGCAGGCCCATCACTTCCTCAACAGGCCTCAGTTGCAATTTGGAGAGGAACAGTTTTGCATAACAGGAGGATAAGGTGACAAAACTGCCAGCCCTGCTGCATCTGTAGTAACATGTATTGCAGAAGATGATGAAAGTAAAGGGCTGTGAAAATGTACTATCAGAGGGGCTGGCAAACTTTCTGTAAATGACCAGACAGCAAATATTTTACTTTCCTAGCCATACAATCTCTGTAGCAATGACTCAACCCTGCCTTGGCAGCCCCAGTGCAGCTACAGACAATACATAAACAAATGAGCAGGGATGTGTCCCAATAAGTTGAAATTTGATTTTCACAATTTTCACGTACCATGAAATATCCTTTCGGCCTTTTAAAAATGTGAAAGCCTACAATACAAGTTACATGAAGCTGGTTATAAAGAACTTCATACTGAATAATTTCCATTTATATAAAATACCCAGAATAGGCAAATCCATAGGGACAGAAAGTATATTAGTGATTGTTAGGGACTAGGAGAATGAGAGGAATTGGAGGGTTATAGCTACAGGGTTCCTTTTCTGGGGTGATGAACATCCTCTGAAGTGATTGTAGTGATGGTTGCACAACGCTGTGAATATACTGAGATCATTGAACTGTACACTTTATTTATTTATTTTCAACTGTACACTTTAAATGGGTGCATTCGATGTTGGGTGAGTTATATCTTAATAAAGCTGCTCTTTTATTAATATGTTAAAAAATAAAAAACCAAAAAAAAAATTCTTAGCCCACAGGCAGGTGGGTTCTGCAGGTGGAAGTTTACCTTCTGTTTTTCCCTTTTTCCTCCATCTGATGTAGCCATCCCCCCTCCACCCCCAGGAATCGGGACACTCCCCATCCTGCGGACTCCGCCAAATGCCACCTCTTCCATGAAGTCTTCCCTAAACCTTGCAAACTCGGTGCCCGTCATCACTTAGCACCCAGCGTGCGGCTGACACCGTGTTAAGAATGTTTTACCGGAACTAATCTTCAGTCCCTGTCCCAATAACTCTACTCCAGGTTCCAGGATCACGTAACTAGCCCAAGGTCGTATGCTGGGGAGTGGCGGCGCCTCCATTCGAACCCAGGTCTGAGGCGCCCCTGTTTACATTTTCTGCCCCAGCAGCACTGACAACACCTGGATGGGTCAGTCATGCATCCAGGTGGCGCCACCCCAGCACCACCCTGCACAATCTAGGGAATGAATGGTGGCTGGCCGAGAAGAGGACATCGGAGACCAGGGGAGAAGCAGAGACTTGCTGGAAGGGAGGCAGGAGGAGGACGGAGAGCCAGCAGGCGGACCGCGCCCGAGTGCTAGTGAGGCCGGGGTGAGGCTGAGCCCGGGCGCCCGCGGGCGGCCTCGGGGCGGGCCAGGCCAGGAGGGCCGGGCACTCCGGACCGGAGGTGGCCCTCAGCTCCGACAGCGTGAACACCGAAGCCGGAGCCAGCGGCCACAGGGCGACAGGGCTCTGGAGGCCCGGAGCCCGCCCGCGGCCGGCGCCCAGGCCCAGCCGGGCCTCCTACGGCCTCAGCAAGTCGGCTGGGCCGCGCCGAAGTACCTGAAGGGTTGACGTTGTCATTTCATCTCCTGGGTCCGCCTCACACCACGCGGTGCTGCTTGAGGCCTCGGAGAGCCGAGGTGCTGGGTCCGGTGCGGGGAGCCCGGCGGGTCGGCGCGGGGCGCGGGGAAGGGAGGCCGCTGGCAGCCAGAGCCGCGTCCGTGAACGAGAGAGGAGCGCGGCCCAGAGCGGTCGGGCCTGAGCGGCACGGCTGCCCCCGGCGGCCACGGCCGGGACTGCAGGCCCCGCTCTGCGCGGCACCGGCGGTCCAGGCTAGAACCCCGAAAAGGCGTGTCGGGGTGGGCGGGTTGGGGCCCTGAGCCCCACGAGAGCTGGGGTGGGGCCGGGGGGCGGAACGGGACTCGGGGCGGGGCCAGAGGCGGGGCTGGGTAGAACCTCAAGCCCCAGACCCCCCACTTGGAACAAAACAGCGGCTGTAGGGCAGGTTTACTAGCACAGTAAACCGTAGTTCCCTGAGCTTTGTGTCCCTGATGTTTAACGGGGCATGCTAACTAATAATCAGTATCTACCTTTTCTGGCTTTTGAGGGTAATGAATGAGCTCGCTAATGTAAGCACAATGTGATCCCAGTGTTATCAATCCCTTGGTAATTTATGATGCCCCTGGCTCAGTCTTGAGTTAGTTTTCGTTGTTTTTAATATTAACACTTCCACTTTGCTCTTTAGAAAAGTGGTTTTCTTAAACCTTTCTAGCTGGTGGCTTTATTCCAGTGAACTTCAGTATAACAGGTTGTTTGTTCACATTCATCCATTTAACATTTGGTCAGTATAGATTGTGTGGAGCTCTGTAGTTTCTGGGGATACAACAGCAATGTTCAAAACAGCTCTACGGGAGCCTGCAGTCTAAGGAGAAAGATGATGTACATCAGGGAAAATTATGTAGTAAGCATGTTGAGGCTTGTGTGTGAAGCCCCATGTGCTATGTGGGCTTCCTACAGCCAACTGCCTAAGTTAGGGGGGTCAGGGAAGGCTCCCATTAATTAAGGGATGAAGGGGGTGGGGAGGAACATTTTGCACTGATGAAACAGCCTGTGCAAAGGCCCTGAGTCCCTGAGAAGGCCACTGGTGGAATTTAAGAGAGAGCAGAAAGTAGTCAGACCCTAATGTGATATTGGGGAGTTGGACAGGGGCCAGGACATTTGGCTACGGCTGAGATCTTGGATCTTCATCCTAAGAGCAACGAGAAACTTATTTTTTTGAAACATGACTTTAGCCCTCGTATGAACAACACACTTCGGGGATGGAGTGGCTATATGGAGTTATTGCTATGGCCCAGAAGAGTAAGTGAAGCTTGGACTGGCAGCAGCGGTGCTTGAGGAGGAATATACAGAATGGGGAAGCTTTGGAAGACAAATCACAAGCACTCAGAAGTGGATTAGATATGGGGTATGGTGAGGGGCAGGAAGGAACAGGGATGACTCCTGGGTTGCTGGCTTTAGCACCTGGACCAATGGGGGTGCTACTGAGATGGGGAATACTGCACAAAGGCCAGGATTGGGGTGGGGGTGGAGGGGTGAAGAGTTTTGAGATGCTTTGAAATATCAAGTGTCAGATATATGCATCTGGAAGTCAGAATAAAAATGAGGGCTGGAGATGCACATCTGTGAAACATCTGGGTATAGGTGGGAATAAAAGCTGTGTGAATAAAGTCTCCCAGGGAAGAGTAGAGTATGGGGTGAGGTGAGGAGAGAATTTAGGACAGAGCTTGGAGGTTTGTTGGGCTAACCAGAGGAGGATGAACCTGCACAGATTTGGTGAGTGTGGAATTGGATCCAGGGAAGGTTGGAAATGCATAGAGAGAAGGTAAGAGTTGGTGCTAATTGAGGACCCGAAGGGTTGAAGGACAGTTACAGTGAGAGCATGCTGGAGAGGGATGTTTCAGATACTTATTTCACAAATGGCTATTTCAGCAATAATGCAGTCTAGGGGGTGACTGTGGGAGCAGGAAGATGGTGAGATGAAGTGATGGGGCCATCGTTGCTCATGGGGAAGTTAGGAACCAATGGCCTAAGTGCTGAGCAACCCTGTGGACTGAGTCAGGATAATGATTGGAGTGGCAGGGCAAGGTCCCTGCTGAGCCTGGGTGAGATGGGGAGGCACGCCCTGTAAGTCTTGGCTTCTCAGCTTTTACCCTGAACATGCTGCTCTTTTAGTTCTGACAGAGCTGAATGGGGAAGCTTTTGTTTGCTGTTATGGCACCTGGAATAGTCACTGTCCTTTTGCATCACTGAGGGGGCAAGGCCTGGTCTTTTCCAGGGGCCTGGCACACTCAATATCTTTTGGGAGAATTAATAATAAACTTATTCAGAATTAATAAAAGAGCAAACAAAAGAGAGGGACTTTCTCTGGTGGATGACAATGAGGCAGAGAACATGAGAACATATTAACCTCACATATTAGATGGGCTGTGTAAGTTGAAAGAGGAAATAAAAATGATAATTCCCAGCCCTGGCTGGTGGCACAGTGCATAGGCACCGGCCTGTGAACTCAAAGGTTGCTGGTTCGATTCCCAGCCAGGGCACATAACCAGGTTACAAGCCAGGTCTCCAGCCAGGTCTGTAGCTGGAGGCATGTGAAAGGCAGCCATACATTGATGTCTCTCTCTGTCTCTGCCTCTCCCTAAAAATAACAAATAAAATCTTAAAACAAACAAACAAAAACAACTTAGGAAATTCCCTACAATTACTAGAGGGCTATATTAGTTTGCTAGGGTTGCCATAACAAAATACCACAAACAGGGTTGCTTTAAACAAATAGAAATGTATTTTCTCACAGTTCTGGAGACTGGAAGTCCAAGGTCAAGGTGTGTTGGTTCCTTGAGGCCTCTTTCCCTGGCTTGTACATAGTCATGCTTTTGCTGTGTCCTCACAGGATCTCTGCTTTATGTGCACATGACCTGGTCAGTATCTGTGTCCAAATTTCCTCTTCTTATAAGGATACCAATCAGATTGGATTAGGGCCCATCCTAATGGACGCATTTCAACTGAATCACCTCTTTAATCACATTCTGAGGTGCAGCAGGGTAGGGCTAAACATATGAACTTTGGCAGCACACAACTGCCGTTACGGGCTGTAGGCATCTTTATTCTGCCTCCTCAACTTTCTTGGACCTCTTGCTTAGCTTCTGTCTTTCACAAGCCTGCCATCCAGACTCTGACTCTGCTTACAAGGAAGAGCTTCCCAGAGAACTCTCCCCATTCAAGAGGAACCTTTCTCCTGAGCTGCTGCTGCTGCTTATGACAGGAAATGGGGTCTTCTTCACGCTTACTTAGCCATTGTGGACTTCCTCCTTGGAAAGCTTGAAAACACTCTGAGAACCTCTCAGTCTGTAGTGGCGGTGCCCTTGGTGGGAATGGGGGGTAGGGTAAATTGAGGAAGGAAAGGGCACTAAATTTATTTGTGGGCTGGCACTTGGGGGCTTGTTTAGGCTTGATGATTCTCAGTCAGATCAGTACCTTTAAGTTCTTTCTCCGGATTGCAGAAACCAGATTCTCAGTTTCCACACTTTAGGTAGAAAGTCTGACTTGCAAACGCACCATTTCCTCTTCATTGCACAGCACTTTTCTAGACTGCATTCTGATGCTGAAAAGGTGGCACTTGTTAACCCAAGCTTGGGCCATCGAGTCAACTCTGCTTAGCCACTACAACCTAATCAAATCAGGCTATACAAACTCCAGAACTCTAAGGCTTGTGCCAAGGGATGGGCTCCTCCTAATTTGTTAAGGAACACTTTGGATGGGGGCCAAGGGCAGTGTGAACAAAAACCAGGTTTAGGTAACATCTTGGAGAGGTAGGGTGATGGCAAAATTATGCTAAGATATCGCACAACATGAGTGAACAATCGCTCATGTAAAGGGAGCAATGATGATTCCTAACATAATTCCTGAGAAACCATCTCCTCTCTCACTCCTCTGTGTCACTAAAAGTATGATAAAGCTGAGATTGAGCCAATGATTAAGCTCCCATCACAGATGGAATGAGAACCAACACTAAGTTTTTAAGGGTTTGGACTTGCCCTAAATCTCCTTAAAAATAGCACAAGAGACTGATAAGGCATGACAACCAAACACAACATTGTGCTACTGGACAGGCTATTGTCCAGTAGCACATGTTGTGCAAAAAGGAAAGCATTGTTGGTATGATTGATACCAACTGGATGGGGTCTGTGGGTCGGGCGACAGTGTTGTACAACGCTGGTTTCCTAACTGGGAGGACTGTACGGTGGTAATACAGGAGCGCCCTTACGTTTGGGAGGTACACATTAGAGAAGTTAAGGCTAATAGAGCATCATGTCAGAAAAAGAAAATGGAACAAGTGTGGTAAAATGTTAACAACTGATAATTTGGATAAAGGGAATGTAGGGAATCCTCTGTACATTCCTGTAGGTTTGGGACTGTTTTAACATTAAAAAAAGAAAGAAGAGAAAAAGGAAAAAATACAAGTCTAAAAGCAGTTTTTTATTTACAGTATAAAGATTACAAAGGTATATATTTATTTATATATATAATACCCTTAAGTTACCAATTTTCATTGTAATATACAATGCTATACGTTGATGCACAACTCAAGGGAAAGTGTTGTCTATGCATTTGTATTTATAGAGCACACATACATAAAGCTTTCTCCTTTTTTTAATGAAGAACACAAATACTGCCCTGTTTTATGCCATAGGTTTTGATTTGGTAGTCTAGTGATGCCAGGTTTGAAACTTAAATTTTAAACAACACATAAAAAGAAGTCTCGTGTAAATACAGGGTTCCAAAAGGAAAGAGAAATCACTCCAGAATATCACATGCTTTTAATTATTTGTAGAAGTATTATTCTAGCTTTCTAACTTTTAATACTTAACAAAAATGAAAGTTGTGTGGAACAGAATACAAACAAGTGGATTAGCCAAAATAGGTCCTCATAGGTAGTAGTTTGCCACATTCACTTCTAAAAGAGACTAGGTCTGATACCAAAGGGGAAACAATTCTTTGGGTACCAATGTCTTATTTGGTTGAATCCATTCAACAGATTGTAAACATAACACTGGAGTCCTATACTGGAGGAAAACAAGAAATGAAACAATCTTACGGTAAGGGCAGATTTACTATAAGTTGTGAAGAATACCATCAAGATTGAAAATTGTGCTGAACCCAAAACTTAAGTTTTAATAATTTCCTCTCCTCCAAATTCTATTAATTGACAAAACAGAGGTGAAAAAATACAACTGACACTCACTTGCACTTGAGTAAGACTGAGATAGAAGGAAAGCACTTCTTCCAACCTAGGAGGAATAGATCCTTACATGACCGTACTTAAGTGCTGATTCCAATAACATATAATCATAAGCACCTGATTATCAAAAGGTAGGTTTAAAGGAAAGACAGACACTGGAGGCATGACCTATTTGTGTGCACAACTCCAGGACACCTGAAAATGAAGGGGAAGGAACCCACAAGAGTCTGCTTCCTATGCCATTCCAATCACATAATTCAGGTACTTTCTGAACATGTGATGATGCCTGAAAGGCTGATAAATGGAAAGCAGCTGGATAGAAAAGGACTGTTACTACATACAAATTACGAAACATTCAAATACTCACTCATTTTAAGTGCCCTTTTTACTGAGTTTGAATGCCAGAGTGTCTGGAATAAGTGGGATTTTACTAAGTTTTAAATATCTCCATTTTGATCTCCCATTAAGAAGAAATACTCCATCTACCATGGGTAAGGACTTACAGCAAATGAGAGCTTTAAAGGGTATAAGTATGAAAATGAATGGGTCAGCACAATTTTGAAATGGGGGTGGTTAGATGAAAATATACAGTTAGTTTTGCTCTTTATAGATAAAAGAAGCATTTCTTTAAAAACTTTCCCATTGACCCCCTTTGGGCAATAGAAAATTGTTGTGACTCATCTTCCTAAGAATATTCTGCAGTGTTCTCCTTCCCAAATGAAAAATCTTCATTTTGCATTTAAAAAAAAAAAAAGATGCATGATGAAAAGACCAGCTTACTTAAATGTGCTTGGAACTCTTTCATGCTGGCATGGACCCAAGACTGAGCATCCTTTTTGATAACATACAGTTGGCCAGATGAGCAGAGAACTTCAGATGTACTTTGGTAAAAATGTGAAATGGTTATTTACTTAACCACACCATTGACAGATGGCACGGTGTAACTGAGAAGTTATGGGTTATATGCTACGTGGGGCCAGGAACTTTCTTTTGGACTCTTCAGAGTACCTGTGAAAAACTCTACATTAATTAATGCTTATTAGATGAAAGTCTACAGAAATCAATATATCATTAATTAGCCCCGCAATTTCAAAATTTTTCCAAGCCTTCAAAGAACCGTTTGTCTTTCATAAGAGACTTCTATCACTTTGGAAAAGGTGACAGGACAATTGGGGTTGAGGTATGTATGTGACTGGCATAAAATGGGATGCAAAAATTAAAGATGCATTTATGTCAATGGCATGGAGGTGAAGATCACTACAAAACTGAGTGAAGTACTAGAAGGACTCAGAAATTAGAGATGGATCAGGATACCTAATCTCACGATACAGGGATAGACAAAAGTAGGTTTACAGTTGTTAGTACACAAAACAGAGTTTATTCTTATATTATTAATTATTGTATTATTTTCCATACAAACAACTACAAACCTACTTTTGTAACACCCCTGTATAACAAAGCTTTGATAACTTCTCTACTACAGCCTTTTAGTTTCAACCAGTCTATTATGGGGCAATTCAAGGGTGACAGTTTACACGGTAGATTTTTGCTGAACATAACTAAATGTTCATTGGAGAACAAGCAGTCATTTGCAAACAGCATCATTAAGCATTATATCAAATGTAGATTTCACTTTAAAAACCAGAATATGCTTTGGCTCAGTCAGCTGAAGTGGAAAGGAAGAGTAAGTGGCAAGAGATTAAGTTCAAGTTTATCAGTTTTGAAATAATAGAGGAAATCTTATTTAAAATTTTTTTCTAGTTAATATATAGCAATCATTCTTCCAGTTGGCAGTTTAGCTAATGTCAAAAAGAGACAAGGAAATAAATGTGCTGTATGTGCCTATTTATTGTACTTTACCTTAACCTGAAATGTGATCCTTTTATAGGATAAACTTGTATCACTATCTGCCAGATGTTTTTGTTTTTTTAGAGAAAGGGTTTCAAATCAGCCACTCAAGCAGTCTATTACTAGTGTAAAATAAATTTCACTTAATATCATTATTCCAAAGGAATAGCTATATTGCTCAAGAAAACAATTCTGATATAAGGCATAATTTTTTTAGAACTATTTATCATTGAACATTTATCGAGTGCTTATTTACTCAGCACAGTGAAAGATACAGCTTAAAAAGAGAGGAGGGAGGGGGAAGGCTACTGCTGTTGGTTGTCAAAGACAGTATATAGAAAGTCAAAACAATTCTAGATTTCCAAGCAATTAAAATCAGGACAGGAAGAGAGAATGGTAGCTGATGGAAGATTCCTCTGCTTTCACCTTCAGGAGCCACGATCACAATTCAAATTTAACTGAAAGAAATTGCTAAACTTATGGTTGCCCCACAATATACTTGATAAAGATCTATAAACAGAATATGAGTATAGTCAAATTCAACTTAAAAGTTTAAGCATCCCAAATTTAAATAACTCTCTTTTCTTACACTGATAGTCAGATCAGACCAGAACACTGTTTTGAGACCAAAGAGATCTGGCATTTTACTTCTTCATTAGGGAATGAAAAAAATACCACCTTTGGCTTTCTAACCAGCCATTTCATTCATGGTGTCAGTGGATGGCAGCGACATGGAAATGTATGCTGGATATTTGGATGGTTTTAATATTATGTACAATCAATAGCTTATAAACAGTAAAAACAATAACATAATTCAGCGTAAGTGTTCAAGATAAGATACAAAAAAACAGAGAAAGTGCTTAAGTCTACAGGTCTTCCCTGAAAGCTTCAAAAATGTTTAACTCTTTAAGTAGGTAGGGCTTTTAAAAGAAGTTGCATAGCAGCTTACAAGATAATTTGCATTAAAAAATATGAAGATTCTTCCATGTTTTGGGAAACATACAAATACATCCACATGCATATAAATTAAACAAGAAGACCTGGAGATTCTCACACATACACAAAAATCCATCATAACCTTTTCTTAAAAGTGGTCACACTTTTGTCCATCAAAACAACTTACAGTAAAACTTGTTTTTCTGGGAGAAACATGATCTTATCCAGATTCCACACAGCTTAAGTTAAGAAAAAAATTTTGGTTTATTAGCTAAGTGCATTTAATCAGCTGAAAAAAAGCTTTGTTACCATTCTGTTTAGGAAGGTAAGGAAACATACAGTAACAACTTTAATCATTTTTGTTGGTTAGAGAGAGTTTTCCACTTACAAAAATATAAGAAATAAATAATTCAATCTCTCCTGCCATGGAATAATTTTCAATAACAAGGTCTGTGAGATTTTAGATGATAAAAACAGGCACAATCAGACTTTACCTAGCCTAAAAAGTGCTAACATGGCTTTAAAATAGGTAAATGACATTTAAAGTAATTTTTTGTTTGCCTGTATGTACATGTCCCAGTATTTAACCTGAAACTCTATCTACTAGGTAGGTGAGTTTACAGTTACAAATATCTAATAAATAGTGTATAAACATAGATTAAAATATTTCTTCATATAAAATATGAGATACTAATTTCCAAGTAAGGTTCATTTGATGACTTCAAGAAAAGGACTTACCTTTTTTCAGAAAAGTAATAATGGAGCCTTTTCTTTTACAGACATCTGTGTGGAATATGGAGAAGATGTCTAAGCCCGGACTCAGGGGCACAGGAAATGGTCCATTGCAATGAGGGGGCCACTACTCTGCAATTCCTTTATATTCTATGCATGGAAGCTCACAACATTCTAAACAATTTTCCTAATTCAAAATAAAAAAGAAATGAAAAATCAGCTGTTCTATAAAAGATGTGAAATATCAAAAAAGTCAATTTTTAGTTATCATCTGAAAATAACTTGCCATATTTTGGCATCTAAATACAAAGTACAAATTGACTCTAGAAGAATATGGGGACTAGGGTGCCAATTCCCCACAGAGTTGAAAATCCACATACTAGCTTCTGACTCCCAAAACACTTAACTACAGTTGTCCCTTGGTATCCACAGGGGATTGATTCTAGGACCACCCGTGGATATCAAACTCCATGGGTGCTGAAGTCCTTTATATGAAACAGTGTAGAGCAATGGATACAGTCAACCCTCCTCATATGCAGATCCCAACTGTGGATTGAAAATATGCACATATTTATCAAGGCTGTTTCATTCATAAAAAAATACATCATTTGTGGTTTGAAAATCCCACAAACACACTTAATGGAAGAACAACCTGGTGATTCATGATTGGAAAGCTGTTGAAGTGTATTCAACAGGTGTAAGGGTTCTTGTTCTTAAGGTGCTAGTGGTCACAGGAAGCCTCCCATACAATTTCATTTCACACCAACACTCAAAACCCTATTAAATATTAAAAACCCTATGGACCTAGGGGGTATACATGACCGTTTAAGTTTGAGCAAAAGGGTTTGAAATGTACACATGCCTTACCTCTCCTGCTCACATTTTAATCACACTTTTTAAAATAGATCATTTTCAAATAACTAATGAGCAGGTAGCTCAGAAGTTTCCCCTGAAAATCTTTTCAGTGGCTTAGCCTTTCACACTAACACAAAAAACCTCAAAGGCTTTGCTGCTGAAATCTGTGATTACATTGTTCATCCTCTCAGATTAGTATTCTTTCACTGCAAAGAATGTCTAAATTCCCTAATCTGAGGGTATTATGTGTTCAAATTCTTCCTCCAGAAATCATAGCTGGACCATCAAGGTATTTTTTTCTTCCCTAACTTGTAAACTTACTCCAGATGGAACCAAACTTGGGTTTATGAATTTTCAAAACATAAAAAGCTCTTGAAAGGAATATTCTGGTCTAGGTTTCAATTTCTAGTTTTAAGTCTCACTGTACATAGGGAAAGAGCAAAGATTACGGGGTTGCAGTGTCTAACTAGAATTCCCTGCTCATGAGTAGGCTCCTTCCCATGTCCCACCCATATATCAGTCTGCACTCAAATAACTCCACCCTCTGTAGTGTTCGCATCCTCTTCTGGCACTCCTGATAAATCTAGTAAATGAGAGCTAATCCCAGACCTTTCCTCAGGAAATACAGAGACCATCCAAGTCAATATTAGCTTTCTTTCCGTTCCAGGGACTGTGCTAATCCTGACATTTTACATTGCTAGTATACCATTTTAAATATTTTCAGATACACAGCTTCATCCTAATTAGAAATAACAAGTCGAATGTGTTCTCCAGTACTCTCACTGTTTAGCAAAACAGTAGCTGTTCCATGGTCTCATCACACTGCCCAACGCAGGATGCATTACCGAGGCACACCAAGTCTTGAGTTAGCTGCCTGTTCATGCCATTCTGCTGCCGCAAAGGGCCAGGGCCAGGGTCCTAACATGGGTGCACAGAGCCCAAAACAACTAAACGTTTTGTTTGTGCTGCAAAGCCAGCTTCACCCACAAATTCTACCGTTGAAACAAACTTGCTCTCTAGGATTCATCCTCCTCAAAGATATCTGCCCGTTAGGAAAGATACCACTAAGTAACCTGCCTCAAAGACTATTCTTCAAAACTAGACAGATGATCTTCCTGGAACGGCAGTGATATCCAGTTATTCAAATAGTGACTAATAAAGCTCCATCAACCCTAACCAAAGGCACATTTGGTAAGCAATAAAAAATGGCTTAGGCTAAAATGAGGATTTTCTTTTCAAATAAATCTTACGACATCTCCTGGCCCCTACCAAAGGTAAAATCAGAAAACCCTCAAATAAGTAAAACTTTTCTTTCAAAGCAGTGGTTTCCAATTTGCTTTTCAACTTGGTCACCCCGAGAAAGGGAGTAGAAGGCAAGGCAGATCAAATTTCCCAAGTTCTAAGTCCTAAAGTTAGCACTCAGGAGTGGCAAAGCTTTGTGATGCTGTGGAACATGATGGCCAGGGTGAGACTGAGCAAGGGTTAGGACAATGGAAGAAGGCTTTGGTGACACAACTCAAGGACCCTCAGGGTGGAAGTAGTGAGCAAGTAAGGACAGTAAACTCCGAAACTCCAACAACATACAACCTATCTGGAGTGATCAAGAAGCATGACATGTTGCAAGCTAGCACCTGGGAAGAGATGGTTGTTCAAAAGCTAACTCTGAAATAAACCTATAGGAAGAAGAAAAAGAAAAATGACTTCTTAGATATTTGACTAGGTCCAAAAAAGGAAAACAATAAGCATCCTTTCTTAACAGGAAAATTAAAACCTAATTACTTAGAAACCACATTAGGAAACTAGATAATAAATCAATAGCTTCATTTTGGAGCTTATGAGTCCTAGAAATTCTGGCTAAGGTAGCTTGTGAAAGGCAGGCTCTTCTTTAAACACGGTTACGGGTCAGCAGTGATTTGCAGGTCCTTGTAAAGGCACTGTGCTGGAGGAGAGAGAAAAGAACTTTCTTTTTGTGCTTTAAACAAAAAAAAATTTTTTTTGGAGGTGGAGATACTTCTTCTGACATTAAAGGCTCTTTTCTGATGTTTTGCTGCTCATACAAGCAGTCCCATGCGAGTGACTTTGGCCGACAAGAACGTGTGCAACACAAATACAATCGGCTTTGGACAAGAGTGCAGGTCCATGGTCTGTGGAGAAAGGATATTAATTATCACTACCATATGCAGATGCTTTAAAAAACAAACACGCAAACTAAACAGACTTAGACATAATGCTCTACTTTTTAAAAGATTTTATAGCTTTATTTTTATGGAGGGGGGAAGAGAGGGAGAGAAACATCAATGGTGGTTGCCTCTCGTGCGCCCCTAACCAGGTACCTGGTCTGTAACCCAGGCATGTGCCATGGCTGGAAATTAAAGCCACAACCCTTTGGTTCACAGGCTGGTACTCAATCCACTGAGCCATACCATCCAGGGCTTTAAAAAAGAACTTAGATAAAGAATGTGCCAAAGCTATAGAAAACTCTTGGGAACTGAAAGCCACAAATAAAAGCATTCCCGGAAGTTAGGTTATTCCATTTTATAATTAAACATTAGTGTGAGGTTTCACATCCACAATTAGGATCCACTTGGTGATACACTGGGTTTCACCAAGCCTGGAAGAACTAAAATGTAGAGGACGTGAAAGAAAGGAATAGGGCCCTGGCAGTGGCACAGTAGATAGATAAGGCGCCGGCCTGCAAACCCAAAGGTATCTGGTTTGATTCCCACCCAGGGTACATAACCAGGTTGCAAGCCAGGTCCCCCGATTCAGGTCTGTAGCTGGAGGCAGGTGAAAGGCAACCATACATTGATGTCTCTCTCCCTCTCTGCCTCTCTCCCTTCCCCTCTCTCTGAAAATAATATATAAAAATCTTAAAAAGAAAAAAAAAAGAATTTAGTATTTAATGTTTAATAATTTAACCTTATTTTTATAAAAAAATATTTCTTTGTTTTTTTTTAAAGATTTTATTTATTTTTAGAGGAAGGGAGGGAGACAGAGAAAGAGAAACATCAGTGTGTGGTTGCTCTTAGTGTGCCCCTAACTGGGGACCTGGCCCGCAACCCAGGCATGTTCCCTGACCAGGAATTGAACCAGAGACTTCTTGGTTTGCGACCTTTTGGTTTAGAATAAACATGTTTCTCAGATGCTGTCTTACCAGCTCCCCCTCAGGACCACCAAAGTCCAGGTACAGATTCCGGATGCCGTCATCAGCAGACATCTTCAGTCGTTCAAAGGGGTAGCGGTACAGCACACTCCCAGGGGCTCCGTTTTCCCTGGAGATGGTGAACCCATTCTCATAGTGGACAGTGAGTCTCACCTCTTGGCCATTTAATGTGCAGCCTATTGAAGATAAGCAAAAACATTAATCAAGTTCCTATTTCAGTTATCAAGTGGAAAAGATTCTTCTCACTTTAAAAAAGGAAACAGAATCTTTTCTTTTAAAGATTTTATATATGTATGCAATTATTTTAAAGATTTTAGTTGTTTTATTTTTAGAGTGAGGGGAAGGGAGGGAGAAAGAGAGGGAAACATCAATGTATGGTTGCCTCTTGCACCCCACAACTGGGGACCTGGCTGGCAACCCAGGCATGTGCCCTGGGTGGGAACTGAACCAGCAACCCATTGGTTCACAGGCTGGCACTCAATCCACTGAGCCACACTAGTCAGGGTGGAAACAGAACCTTTTTTGAAGAATGTGTGATAACTAATCTATTTGGAACTTTATGAAGTGAGTTTTGTTCTGGTCATTCAAGTCAACATCTTGATTAAGATAAGGAAGAAACAACCATAATTCTCCTTGACATCTGATCCGACTGAGTTCAATTCAGTATCAGCTGAACACCTGTGCTGGCAATGGCCTATGCATGGTCCCGGAGAAGTAAGATGCACAGTCCCAGTCGTCAAGGACCTCATAATTGAACAGGCATAAACATGAAACCCCTTAAGTCTATAAAGCAGAATGTACAGGATATGACCAAACACTGAGCTGGGTAAGGCCAAAGTCAAGGAAAGGTTTCCTGGAGGAGATGGGACTTCAGATAGGCCCTAACAAACAGATCAAACTTGATAGGGAGGAATGGAGAAGATTTCAAGTGGGCAAGAAGAAGAAACAACCAAAGGAGAAGGCAGAAATGCCTTTCTGGGGTAGTAACGCGGGCCGGTTGGTATTTGGCAAGAGATTAAAAATAGCGTTTATCAAAAATATAGGCTATAGTTAGCAAAAGTTGTACTGCCTATCCTATCAAAGATAAAATTGAAAGGAAATGTTTGAATTGAGAGAACAAAAAAACTTGGATCATCAAGACCAGCAAGTGTGAACACAGCTTTGTTAATACAGGGGCTACAGGTGAGAGACCCTCTGAGATGTGGCAATAAATTACACAGCCCTCTGGAACCGAACTTAACATCACCTACAGGATCACTTGGTCACTTTACACAGAAAACAAGTGCTCACTCTCAAACCGATTCTCTCCACTGGATGTGCAAAAACATTCAACTGGTCAAGGAGGCTGGTGTGTATAGGAAATAAGGAAAATGATTAAATAAATATTGGCAGTGTCCCTTCTTAGCACTCAAAGAAGAAAGTTTTGCACAATGGAGTCTGAATATTAGTTATCCCCCTGTAACTAATACGTTATCTTTATCTCAGAGAGGAACATGTACAAAATTAATTCCCTGCAGAAGTAAGCCAATGCAACAATCTCTAAATGAATGGCTGAGGGGTTTGGAGAAAGCACAGATTCCAATAAAAGTGACCAAGTATAGTTTTCAAGAGAATTTTATTCTACTAACATCCCTGAAGCTGTAGCATATTCAAGAGTGTTGAAGTCTGAGAAGAGAGGGGTCAGTTCTAGTCTAGAAAAGCTCCAAAAACAAGGATCTGTCGGAGTCCTTGCAGCCCTGGCTGGAAAAAGTATGGTGCAGGCAGGTGAGTATTTCTGTCCGCAGGTATGTTACCAGTGGGGCAGGATCTGCAGTCACAGCTAGCCAAGACAAGCCATTAACCCCCAACATGCTTTCATGTAAGAGAGTTCTTCAAATGTTCACTTTAGGATTGCTTCCCCTCAGGTCAGAATGAAAGGAAAGCAATTGTCAGTGTCTGTGTGTAATAATAATGAAAAAAATTATATGTGTATATAGTTTATGATTACCTCAATCTTGAAAAGGAGTAAGAAAAGTCATACTGAATGTGTTTAGGTTTAGAATTGAGTTTTAGTTTAAAACTTATAATAAATACCAGATAATTTTGAATGAGAGAATGAACTGGCCATAAAACAGTTGAGGTAATTTAATGGGGGGGGGGGGAGAGGCATGTGCACACATGCACATGTATGTGTGTATATAGGGCAGACATCTGTGACAAATGGCCCTACCCTGGATGGGGCAGTATCTGGGACTAATTATTAGCAAAACTCTGAGCTGACCTAGGTGACCAATTATAACCATCCTGATGTCTTGATTCAACTAAAATTCTTTCAGATGGCTATAAATCCATTATCCACCTTAATTTATAGGTAAGTCAATGAAAATTTTAATTTATTGACTTTGCTTTACAGAGTTGTTATCAGAAATATAAAAAGACATACAATAGCAACATTCAAGGACCATCATAGGGCATCAGATACTGAAGTTTAAAAGAGAAAAAACTATGGTGTTGGAAGTTAATTAATGGAGGGAGATAAACAGTGAGTGCTTTGTAGGGTACAGTATGGATTGGTTAATAGTGGGCAGAGCTGAAGATAATGGAAGCAACTTCATGAGCATAGACCCGGAGTAATTAGAAAATACACATGAAGAGTAACTATCTGGTAGAGTTGTGAATTATGTCTTCCTTCATTGGTCTGTTTGTTCATTATTTCATTTATTCACATATTTTTAGATTCTCTGCTCTCACAGGACAGCAGGAAAGACAATCAATCATAATCAATCTATACTAGATATTTTTTTTTTTTTAATACTAGATTGTTTTGAGCACTTACTATGTGCCAGACATTGTGTTAGGTGCTGGGAAATACAGAGCCGAATAAAAGATGGTTTCTGTTCAGACAAGTAAGAGAGAAAGAAAAAAAGAAAAAGAAATATGGATACAGTTGAATGAAGTAAGTACTACAACAGAAAGATGGACAAAACATAATGAGAAGATAGAGAGGGGAGTAAATTAACTCTGGAGAACTGGAAAAGCCTTAATAGAGCTATTTCAGTTGAATCTTAAATAATAATAAAAAGTATAACAACAGCCCCGGCTGGTGGCACAGTGACCCAAAGGTCACTGGTTCAATTCCCAGTCAGGGCACATAACCAGGTTGCAAGCCAGGTCACCAGCCAGGTCTGTAGCTGGAGGCAGGTGAAAGGCAACCATACACTGATGTTTCTCTCCCTCTCTGCTTCTCTCCTTGCCCCTCTCTCTAAAAATAATAAATAAATAAAAATCTTAAAAAAAAACAAAGTATAACAACAATGGCCACTTTGTTGAGTATGTACTGTATACCAAAAATAGATGAGTTTTTAACTCATCTAAAAATTAAAATTGTAAGCTTTCAGGTTGTAGGGAATTTTTTTTTTACCAAAACAGATATTCTTATCTATTGCCTACAATTCATCTCATCCCTGACACATACTACAATATCCACCCACAAAATGAGGTGGGGATTAATTAAGGACAAGGTATGATCAGGGATGGGTGACAGATGGTAGAGGAGCAGACGTATGTGCAGACCAACCTCATAAAACCAGGACTCTTGAGTTTACCATATATACTCATCCAAGCTCAATTATAAACAAAGTTCTCTGATGAGACTTTCTGTGCATCATGAATAACTGCACTTGAAAATTCAGGCTTTATCTATAAGGTTTCAATTATCATACTCATTTATTTTTCTTTAGTAATATCTTTATTACTCACACATTCTACAATTCACCCATTTCAAGTATACAACTCAATGGCTTTTAGTATATTCAGAGGTGTATATATTCATTTATTTAAAACTAATCAAGAATTTTAACTGCTTAAGAATATAAATTACACTTTTTCATTTTAAAATCTGAAGTAGTGGTTCCCAAACAATTAAAATTTCAAGTGATCTGCAGACCTTTTAATGACATGATCAACTAAATCAAAACCTATGGAGATAGACCTTGAGCATCAAAATTATTAAAAATATTTCCAGGCTATCCCACTGTGCAGTTGGGGTTGAGAACCCCTGATCTGGAACATTCATATATTTTTTGGGTACAATTCCTGATGATTATGCTAACTTTACTTAATTGGGCAAAAATAAGACATTGGGATTAGGGTAAGAGGGTTAATGTTTGGGCCCTAGTACAAGCCAGTATTTTTAGCCCTAGATGTCACAGGAAATCCTCAAGCTAAAATTCTGCTATGTCTCTCAGCTTCTCAGTAATGTATAGTAAAATTCTTTACAGTGATGGTTTTGTTATATGAGACTAACTGATGGTTTCTTAAGAAAAAAGGGCCCTGGCTGGTGGCTCAGTGGATAGGCGCTAGCCTGCAAACCCAAAGGTTGCTGGTTTGATTCTTAGTAAAGGCACATAAACAGGTTGCAAGCCAGATCTCTAGGCAGGTCCTTAGCTGGAAAAGGCAACCATACCTTGATACATTAATGTTTCTCTCCCTTTCTCCTTCCTTCCCTGCTCTTCTCTCTAAAAACAATGAATAAAATCCTAAAAATAAAAAGAAAGAAGGAAAAAGAAAAGAAAAAAGGAAAGGCTTTCCTGTTATATAAGTAAAAATTCAAACAGGCGTTGGCTGGTGGCACAGTGGATAAGGCGCTGGCCTGCGAACCCAAAGGACGCTGGTTCGATTCCCAGCCAGGGCACGTAACCAGGTTGCAAGCCAGGTCTCCAGCCAGATCCATAGCAGGAGGCAGGTGAAAGGCAACCATACATTGATGTCTCTCTCCCTCTCTGCCTCTCTCCCTTCCCCTTTCTCTAAAAATAATAAATAAAACCTTTAAATTTTTAAAAATAATATAAAAGTAGCCTATAATTGCACTTGAAGTTAGGAATGGAGTAAAAACTAGGGAGGGACATCTACGGCACAGATTACTCAGGAGGAAAAGACAATGCCAACGTGAAATTGTGGACATACAGCTCCACCCATCTTCTCCCCTGTCCTAGCTGTCCTTCTTCCAGGCTAAGGCCAACCCCTCTACCTGTGCTTTGAGAGTCCTGTCCACTCTCACCTTCTCAGAAACTGTATAGACTGATTATTCCTGTTTCCTCTTGCCATTTTTAACATCTTCCTCTGAACGAGATCCCTCTATTAACTTAAAAAAATGTTCCAGTCTCTCATTATTAAAAGAAATAATTCTACTCAACTCCTTAACTTCTTCTTTCTGCCTCTCTCCTCCTCTTCAGAGGAAAACTTCTTGAAAAAGATGTCTACACTCAGTTTAGCCATGTTTCACCTCCCGTTCAATCCTCAGCCCACAGCAATCTGCCACCACACCACCAAGCATCTCTACCCAAGGGCACCAAATAGCTCCATGTTGCTAAATCTCACCTGTTTCTTCAACCCTCATCTTACTTGATTCTTGTGGTACTCATTGTTGGCTGTTCACCATCTTCCATTTCTCCATTCTTCCTTTACAGTCAAACCCAAATTTTATTCAGGTTTCCCCTTTCTCCTAATGTGTTTCAGGGAAGGGTGACCTCAACTTCAAGGGTAGAAAGCCTGGTTTCCCCCTGGTGATTAGCACTGGTCCAGGGTGTGCATATGAACCAAACTGGCTCAAATTAAAAATAACTGTAATTGGGGCCCTGGCTGGTGGCACAGTGGATAAAGAGCTGGCTTGCAAACCCAAAGGTCGCTGGTTAGATTCCCAGCCAGGGCACATAACCAGGTTGCAAGCCAGGTGTCCAGTCAGGTCCATAGCTGGAGGCAGGTGAAAGGCACCCATACATGGATGTCTCTCTCCCTCTCTGCCTCCCTCCCTTCCCCTCTCTCTGAAAATAATAAATAAAATATTTTAAATAAATAAATAAATAACTGTAATTGGGAAGGAAAAATGTAACACCACCCTCCTTTTACTCTGGCTCTCTCACTTTAATGTTTCATCTAGTTTGAGAGGGTGTTTCCTATTAATTGCACTCTAAATCATCCCAACTGGTAGATTTAACCCTATTGCCCATCCCTCTCCTTAAAATATTCTCCCTTTGGCTTCCATGATACTTACTGTCCCCACCCACCCTAATTTCCTTCTACTGCTCTGGCTAAAACTTCACAATGTGCTAAATGGAAGGGACATTGGCTTTTTCAAACCACAAGGATATTGTTGAATATAATGACATACATTAAAGATAACTTTCTAAGCAGCTCCATTAATAGAAGAAAAAAAAAAAAAGCTAGAGGAAAAAAAGCTCATTAACTAATATCTATTTGTGTTATACCAAGATGGATACCAGTAAATACAACTTACATTTTCTACTTTGTGTCTTTCTAAAGGAGAGACTGCTGGTGGTTACCAGTGTTTCACGAAGGAGAAAGACCCTCACGCCAAAAAAATCCTACCCTGCCCTGGACGGGTAGCTCTGTCGGTTAGAGTGTTGTCTGGATGTACCAAAGTTGCAGATTTGATACTCAGTCGGCACATGGGCATGTATAAATAGCAATCAATTTGAATGTACAAATAAGGACAAGAAATCTATGCTTCTTCCCCCTCCCTTTTCTATTTCTAAAATCAATTAAAAAAAATTTTTTTAAATGCTATCTTGCAAATCCTATTTCTGCTGTTCTGGGGTCACTTACTTGGGTAAGAGCTCTGGGCGGCTATTTGCAGCCAAGCCCTTTGGCAGCTGCAGGACCGTGTGGGCTCTTCTGGGCATCAGAACAGCTCAGGAGTAGGCTTCGCAGGTTCAACCTGGTCTGACTGCTCAGTACTCTCAGAGAGAGACTGAGCTAATATTCTCCCTACTGCACATGGGGAAAACCAGTCCATCAAGTATAACCAACAAGATAATCATACTTGAGGTTACAAAGAAGCACATGACACTATGTTCCTATATTACAGCTATTTGGTCAAAAACATCAGGTAAATTTTACTCATTTTTATTTTTCTCATTACCAAGCAGTTTTGAAAATAATAAAATTCTCAGTAAACATTTATTGATTTAATGAATTAAGAGAAACTGATGATGTATAAGTCCTCCAGGAGTTTAATTTGGCTATTGTAAGAATGAGTCATTGAGGCAGAAAGAAAGAAGGAACTTGTACCCTTTGCAACAACATGGATGGAACTGGAGAGTATTATGCTTAGTAAAATAAGCCAGTCAGTGAAGGACAAATATCATATGATCTCACCCATTACAGGACAATAATGAGCAAAACTAACAACAAGCAAAACAGAACCAAGTATATGAATACAAGGAATAGGCCTTCAGTGGTCAGGGGGAAAGGGGTTGGGGGGAGGGGGGAGGCAGAGGGAAAGAAGGGGAGCAGCTTAGACAAGAACCTAGTATAAAGGAAGCATGGACATGGACAACAGGTGGGATTGACTTTGGGGGGAATGGGTGGGTGGGGAGGGGGACAGAGGGGAGCAAAAAGGGGATGGATGTAATACAACAACAATAAAATTAAAAAAAAAAAAAAAAAAGAGTCATTGAGAGCGGTGAATGCAGGGGCCTCAGGCATTGGTTTTGAAGTCAGAAAGTCCCCAATTCAAGTCTAAGCCACACTAACCCTCGTTCTTTCATCTTGAAAATGAAAGTAATAAAATTTGCTTTAGAGGGTTGTATGTTAGGGTTAGATAACATGTATCTCGTTTATGACTTACAACAACCCTGATATGTACCTGCTGTTTTTTTTTTTTCGTTTCTGTTCTTCCTACTTCAAAGGCAGGGGCTGTGTGTACCTTACTTATTGTAGTATACAGCCAGTAAAAGCACAGCAAATACACTCAATATCTGCTGAGTAGAGGAATAAAAAGGGATTTAAGAAAATTTTTACAAAACTGAGAACAATATGGTTAAAGCAAACTCCTCACATATGCCAACAGCAGAAATACTTTTAAATGTCCACGTTTCTTCTCCTCTTTCAGTTTCTTCATATTTATTAATGTAACTTCTCCCTATATCTAGGACTTCATACCACCAAAGTCACAGAAATATAAAGTACCTTTATAAAGTTCTTGCATGATTTAAAAACTTTAATAGCTTGGGTAATTGGTATAATGAAATTGAGCCTTTAAAAACATACTTATTAGCCCTGGCTGGTGGCACAGTGAATAGGTGCCAGCCTGGGAACCCAAAGGTTGCTGGTTCGATTCCCAGCCAGGGCACATAACCAGGTTGTAAGCCAGGTCCCCCCAGCCAGGTCTCCAGCTGGAGGTAAGTGAAAGGCAACCATACATTGATGTTTCTCTCCCTCTCTGCCTTTCTCCCTTCTACTCTCTCTGGAAATAATAAAATCTTAAATTAAAAAAAAAAAAAAAAAGCCATGTTATTTTGAATAAAAATATAGTTAATTTGATAAAGAACAGCATAATTCTCACCATTTGAGGTATATTTTCAACTAATTTAATGTTACCCCCTTTTAAAAACATGTTTTAATTGTGAAATTGATGCCTTTTACAAAATGTCTTTTCATGGTTTTATAAAGATGATGTACAAATATTGAAGCTGGTCTAAATATAATTTATTTTTGTATTAATACAGTTAAGTTTGAAAAAATTAAACATCTGAATTTTCTTACAAAATAAAAGCATACTTATTAAAGTTCAAACAACTACACACATATATGTATTTTCATATTTTCAATTCTTGTGACAGATGGAAAATGGTTTTATGAACCTAAGGGAGTTAAGTGCATTCTCTGCTTAGACATCTTTTTTTTTTTTTTCCTTCTTTTTTTTTTTAATCTTTAGAGAGAGGGGAAGGGAGAGAGGCAGAGAGGGAGAGAAACATCAATGTGTGGTTGCCTTTCACCTGCCTCCAGCTACAGACCTGGCTCACAACCTGGTTATGTGTCCTGGATGGGAATCAAACTAGTGACCTTGGGGTTCCCAGGCTGGCGCCTCATCCACTGTGCCACCAGCCAGGGTTAATGAGGATATTTAAAGTAACTCAAACTATAATAGAAAATGGGATTAAATATTAATTTTAACTCTGTTCTTATTAAAATGAAAAGCAATCTGGAAATACATTTGCATGTACATAACACACACAAATATACCACACAGGAAACCATACCCCAATTCATATAAACTAGCCACAAGAGGGAGCTTCAAGAATGAAGAGAGATCAACTGAATTTCTTTAGATGCTTAGTTTAGTAAGTATTAGGCACACATTTTTAAACTTTTGAAGAGAAACTTCAATTTCAAATTCTTTATTTTTCTATAGCCATAAGCTTTGCCAGGCATATTTATTTTAAGGATGTCTATCTGTGTCTTAGATGCCAAATCTTTTAAAAATATAGATATTTTAAATTAAAAATTATATATATATATATATATTTAAAGATTTTATTTATTATTTTCAGAGAGAGGGGAAGGAAGGGAGGCAGAGAGGGAGAGAAACATCAATGTATGATTTCCTTTCATCTGCCTCCCGCTATGGACCTGGCTTGCAACCTGGCTTGCAACCTGGTTATGTGCCCTGGCTGAGGAATCAAACCAGCGACTTTTGGGTTTGCAGGCTGGTGCCAATCCACGCAAATCTTAACTATAGGGTCAATGTACCTAGCATGTGGTGAGTCTTACATTATCATATAGACTTAAATAATGAACAGTAAACTTGCCATCTTGTACACAGGGTTTTATGAATGTGTTCAGCACAAGGCTGAAAAAGAAATTTTGCTACTGAAACAAAGAAACCAGGTTTCTATCCCCCAATCACGATCACTTTAAGCTGCCATATCTCAGAACAATTTCAAGTCCAGCACATGCAGTGGTTTTTACTTTATGCATAACAGCTCTATTTAATTACTATTAGAAATGAAATGCCAGAGTCTATACCTAGAGAGACTTCCTTGATCAGCTCAGCAGCAGCATGGCAACCCTGAACAAGTATCCTGGTCCAAGTTGACAGATCCCGATGTGTCTCCACCCTGAAGAGATGCATCTCAATGCCCTGACGAGAGCCTGTCCTGGTAGCAAACGTAAGGTCAGATCCAAGTGAGGGTGACCGACATCCAGTGCCGGAATGAACCAACCTAGGACCACAAACAGAGCAAAGATGAAAGCTATTTAATGAACTGTCAATGAAAATGACAGAAGTTTATGCTGATTGATATGCAGAAAACTATAAAAGCCATCAGCAGTGTTTGGAAATGTACTTTTCTAAATAAGATTATAGTCTTTTAAGTAGATACTGTTCTGTTTTACCATAAAGTGACCCTTGGTGTCACAGGCAGAACACTGGGCTGGTGGGCCAAGGTCCCAGTTTTCCACTGGCATTTTATGCTCTCAAGAGGCTATGCCTATCAATGAAATATTCAATTCTGATTAGAAAATGATAAACCCCCACACATGAATAACTGCCCTCATTACCAACATCACTAACCAGATTGGTACTTCTTTTTTTTTTTTGCCAAGAATGAACCTACATCAACACATTACAATCACCCAAAGTCCATTGTTTATTGTTAGGGTTTACTCTTGTACTTTCTATAGGTTTGTACCGATGTACCCCTCATTATATCATACAGAGTATTTTCGCTACCTCCAAAATTCTCTCTACTCTGCCTAATCATCTTCCCCTTCTCCTATAAACTATTGATCTTTATTGTTCCCACTGTTTTGCTATTTCCAAGATGTAATATTGTTGTAATCATACATTATAAAGCCTTGTCAGAGAGGCTTCATTCACTTAGTAAGGTGCACTTAAGTTTCTTCCATGTTCCCCCCCGCATAGCTCATATCTTTTTGCTCTGAATATTATTTCATTGTCTGAATGCATCAGCAGTTTATTTATCCATTCACCTATTGAACACATCTTGGTTGTTTCCAAGTTTTGGCAACTCTGCATAAAGCTGCTAAAACATCTTTGTGAAGCTTTTTGTGTAAACATGTTTTCAACTTCTTTGGATAAATACAAAGGAGCAGAATAGCTGGACTGTATCATAAGAGTATGTTTGTAGGAAACTGCCCAACTATCTTCCAAAGTAGCTGTAGTACTTTTGCATTCCCACCAGCAACATATGAGAGTTCTCATGCTTCATGTCCTCACCAGCATTTGGTACTGTTAGTGTTCCACATGTTGGCCATTTTAATGAGAGTGTAGTGGGGTCTCATTGCTATTTTAATTTGCATTTCCCTGATGACATAGATGTGGATTATATTTTCATATTCTTACTTGACACCTCTATATCTTTTTTGGTGAGGTGTCTCTTAAGGTCCTTGGCCCATTTTTAATTGAGGTATTTGTTTTCTTATTGTTGAATTTTAAGAGTTCTTTGTATATTGTGAATAGTGCTTCATCATGTGTCTTTTGCAAATATTTCTCCTAGTTTGTGGCTTATTTTCTAAATCTTTTATCATTGTCTCTTGCAGAGCAGAAATTTTTTGATTTTTAAATTTATTTATTTTTAGAAAGAGGAAGGGGGAAAGAAACACTGATTTATTATCCCACCCATTTACACATTCATTGGTTGATTGTTCTATGTGCCCTGATCAGGGATTGAATCTGCAACCCTGGTGTATTGGGACAACATTCTAACTGAGCTACCCAGCCAGGGCAGAAACTTTAATTTTATGGAGTCTAGCTCATCAATTATTTCAGAAAAAAAACACATTACGTATGGTTTTATATCTAAAAAAAAAAGCCATCAACATACCCTAAGTCATACAGGTTTTCTCCCATGTTGTCTTCTGGAGAGTTACAGTTTTGCATTTTGAGTTAATTTTTTTAACGTATTTATTATTTTTAAATACATTTTATTTAATTTGCTATTACAGTTGTCTCAGTTTTCCCCCCTTTGCCCCCCTCCACATGGTACCCCCCATTCCCTCCAGCAGTGCCCCCCTAAGTTCATGTCCATGAGTCATGCATGTAAGTTCTTTGGCTTCTCCTTTCCTTTATTCTTCTTGACATCACCCTGTCTAGTCTATAACCACCAATGTGTACCTTTTTTAATCCCTTTCACATCTAGACAATTCACCATTTAATTACTGCCTTCTGTCAGCATCTCAAAACATATTAATACAAAGTTTTCTTTTCATTATTTCAAAATGCCTACATTAATTCATTTGTTTAAAGAATTACTGTTTTTAAGTAATATGAATTGCAATATTACCAAACACATGCAAAAATACATTTATAAACATACATTATTTTTACACATATTTAAAGTACAACTGGACTTTGAAGAGTTATTACAAAAAATTTAAAACATGCCAATAGCTTACATAATTATTACATGTTAAATGATTTTATTTTAGATATATTGTAGCAAGGTTAAGCAGTTTTTCTTCTTTAATACTTATTTTACTCTGGAATGCTATTTTTGTGAAATATATCACAGAAATGGTGTATTGCAGAACTCACTTTTGTGAAAGTTGTCCTAGAGACAGTGCCACACCCATAGTAAAAAAGGAATTTGATTTTTGAGTCAGATCCTCCCCCCTCCAATAATATAACTCAACTTTATTTTAAGCCACTGGAACTACAACTTATTCTTTTTGGCGTTTTCCATCTTAAATAGTAGATTTATTTATTTATTTATTTATTTATTAAGGCTGTGCATAGGTCTTACATCTTTCAATACCCTCTGTTTTTCCTTTACATGTTTTATAAGTTGAAGCCTTCAGAAATAATGGCACTTGCAGTGCTCAGCCGGTCCCAGAGTAGAAATTATTATGTCTACTAAGTTGAGGAAAAAAAAAAAAATCCCTAGGATTTAAATAATTTTGTATAATGGTATTCTAACTATTCTTTGAACTTGTGGTTGACTTCCTGTGTGGTCCTAAACTAACCCCTGAACTATATAAGAGTCTTTTGAGGTAGAGGTTAGGTATGTTCACATTTCAATAATAAAGTTTACTATAGCATTAATTCCTTTTCCCAAGTATCCCCAGTTTGGGGGCCTTCATAACTGGAAATGTGTATTTCTACAATCAATTTGAAAGGAATCTCATCTAATTTACATGCTAATATGAGAATATATATTGTCTATGTACACAAATCATATACTTTAGTAGTTTGCAGTTTCCATCCAAATTGGTCTTCATTCTCAGAATCTTTTCTAACCTAAAGACTGACTGATTTCATAACACACCCATGACCACTTGGTTGCTCTTTAAAACATAAATTGCTAACAAAATCTATATATTACGCACCCACAAATAAGCACATATTTTTTAACAGTGAATAAGAAAGATAGTATGTCTTCTATGTAATATACATTCACATTTTCTTACTTTTTTCTTCTTCCTTAACTGCATTTGACTTTTCTGAGTTATCAGAACATGATTTTCCCATATTGTGAAATAATTCCAATCTAAGAAAACTTAATCTGCAGTAATGCAGATACAATATACAAAATTATACCTTATTTAGTAAAATCTATTTATAACAAGATCATTCTAAAGCATTCATAAGTTAAAGTTGGTTCTTATCCAACTTGGATTGGTACATTTAATACATTTACCTTTAAGATTATTATTGATAGGTACTTATTCATTATCTATTTTTTCCTTTGTACCTGTGTTCCTCTCTGCCTATTTCTTCATCTTCTTAAAGCAGACCCTTTAGCATCTCTTGCAATGCTGGTTTGGTGGAGATGTATTCTTTTAGACTTCTTTTGTCTGGGAAACTCCTTATTTCACATTCCGTTTTGAATGACAGCCTTGCTGGGTACAGTATTCTTGGTTGCAGGCCTTTGTTTTTCATTGCTTGAAATATTTTTTGCCATTCCCTTCTAGCTTGTTGTGTTACTGTTGAGAAATCAGCTGATAACCTTATAGGAGCTCCCTTGTATGTTATTAGCTGTTTCTCTCTTGCTGCTTTTAGGATTCTCTCCTTGTCTTTGAAATTTGCCTTTTTCATTATGATGTGTCTTGGAGTGGGCCTGTTTGGGTTCATCTTCCTTGGGACCCTCTGTGCTTCCTGAACTTGCATGCCTTTTTTTCTCAAGTTAGGGAAGTTTTCTGTCATTACTGTTTCAAACAGGTTTTCCTCCTCTTCTCCTGGTATCCCTGTGATACGGATGTTATTGTATTTCATGTTGTCCTGCAGCTCTCTTAAAACCTCTTCATTCATTTTTAGTCTTTTTTCATTTTGTTGCATTGTCTGGGAATTTTTTTCTACATTGACCTCCAGCTTGATAATCTGATCCTCTGCTTTCTCTCACCTGCTTTTGATTGCAATCCCCATTTCCTCCTGGTTCTTACTGATGGTTTCTATGTCCTTTTTAATGCTTGTGTAGTTCTCAGTAAGTTCCTTGTAGCTTACCTGGAGTTGTTTGTAGTTTTCTTTGAGCTCGATGAGCTCATTAAGTTTCTCTATCATCATTTTTTTGAATTCCCTGTCTGATAGGGTGCTTGCCTCTATTTCATTTTGCACTCTTCCTGGGGATTCCTCCTTTCCATTTGCTGAGGGTTTATTTCTTTGTCCCCCCATTTTAGGTGGCTCTTGTTTGTTTCTGCTTCTTAGATTGGTCTGCTTTGACTTACTATCTTAGTGGTGTGACCTTCTGTGGTATAGAGGTGCACTTTGTTTACTTCCTGGATCTGTGCATGAAATTATTATCTGCTCCTCCGTCTGCGCGCCCAGGAGGCCAGGGGTGGGGCCACTTGAGTTAATTTTATAAAAGGTGTGAGGTCTGTGTCTAGATTCACTTTCTTCTCGTGTGTGTGTGCGCGCGTGAGCGTATGTGGATGCCTACTTGTTCCAGAACCGTTTGTTGAAGAGGCTATCTTTGCTCCATTGTATTGCCTTTGCTCCTTTGTCAAAGCTCAGCTGACTATATTTATAGGGGTCTAATTCTGGGCTCTCCATTCTCTCTCATTGATCTCTCCTTTCACCAAAACCACAATTGTCTTGATTACTGTAGTTTTATAGCAAGCCTTAAAGTTGGATAGTATCAGTCCAAGTTTATTCTTCTCCTTCAATATTGTGTTGGTTATTCTGGTCTTTTGCCTCTCCATAAAAACTTTAGAATCAGAGCCCTGGCTGGTAGCACAGTGGTTAAGGCGCCGGCCTGCGAACCCAAAAGTCGCAGGTTCGATTCCCCAGCCAGGGCACAGAACCAGGTTGCAAGCCAGGTCTCCAGTCAGGTCTGTAGCTGGAGGCAGGTGAAAGGCAACCATACATTGATTCTTCTCTCCCTCTCTGCCTCTTTCCCTTCCCCTCTCTCTGGAAATAATAAATAAAATCTTAAAAAAACCCCACAAAACTTTAGAATCAGTTTTTCAATACCCATACAATAACTTGCTAGAATTTTTATCAAAATTACATTAAACCTATGGATCAATTTGGGAAGAACTGACCGACATCTTGACAATATTATGGCTTCCTATCCATGAATGTGGAAATGGAATATCTATGTTTAGTTCTTGTTTGATTTTGTTTATCAAGAGTTTCCCTCATACATACCTTGAACATATTTTGTTAATTATATCTAAATATTTCATTTTGGAGGGGTGCTAATGTAAATGACATTATGTTTTAAATTTCAGATTCTACTTGTGCATGGTTAGTATATAGAAAAGCAACTGATTTCTGTATATTAACCTTGTATCTTACAAAGTTGCTATAATTGTTTATTAGTTCCAGGAGTTTTTAGTCAATGATGTTAGATTTTTTACATAGATAAAAATGTCATCTGTGAACAAAGAGTTTTGTATCTTTCTTCTCAATCCGCACACCTTTGACTTCCTTGCTTTGCCTTATTATATTAGCAAGGACTTCGAGTATAATGTAGAAAAGGAGTGGCAAGAGGGGACACCCTTGCTTTAGACCTGATCTCAGTGGGAAAACTTTGTGTTTATCATCACTAAGTATGATGTTAGATGTATATTTTCTTGGTAGTTTTTATCAAGTTAAAAAAGTTTTCCTCTACCGCTAGTTTACTGAGGAGTTTTATCATGAATGGGTATTGAATTTTGTCAAATGGTTTTCTAAATCTCTTGATATCATCATGTGATTTTCTTTTCTAACTGTTAATATGATGCATTACATTAACTGACTTTCAAATGTTGAACCAGACTTGTGCATCTGAGTAAATTCCATTTGGTTGTGGTATATAATTCTTTAAGAACTTTTTTTTGCATTTGATTTGTGAATATTTTGTTAAGATGTATTTTTACACCTATGATTATGAGAGATCTTGATCTTTAGTTTTCTTGTAAGATATGTCTGGTTTTGGTGTTAAGGTAATGCTGACCTCATAGAATGAGTTAGAAAGTATTGTCTCTGCATTTGTTGTCTGAAAAAGATTATAGAAAAGAAAACTTCTTCCTTAGATGTTCAGTAGAATTCACCAGTTAACTCAGCTGAGCCAGGTTTGGGAAAACTACACTTTTCACAAAAATTAAGTCAAAATGAGTCTTAGATCTAAATGTAAAACACAAAAGTATAAAATTTCTAGAAGACATCTTAAGAGAAAATCTAGGTGATCTAAAAACAAAACAAAACACTAAAAGCATGAAAGAAAATATTATTAAAAACTTCTGCCTTTTGAAAGACACTGATAAGAAAATGAAAAAACCAGAGTAGGAGAAAAATATGTGAAAAACACATATCTAATAAATGACTGGCATCCAAAATATATACAAAACTCTTAACACTCAGCAGTTAAATAAACACCCAGTTTAGAAACGGGCAAAATACCCACTTTTTGGTATTTACCCCAAAGAATCGAAACCAGGTTACTGAAGTGATGTTTCAAGCCCATATTCATTGTAGCATTATCCACAATAGCCAAGAGGTGGAAGCAACCTAAATGTCTATTAATGCATGCATAAATGGTTAAAGGGAATATGGTATCTATATACAACAGAATACTATTAAGTCTTACAAAGAAGGAAATTTTGTCATATGCTACAACACAGATGAACCTGGTAGAAATTATGCCAAGTGAAATAAGCCAGTCACAAAGAGAGACAAACATTTCATGGCTCTAGTTATGAGGCATCCAAAGCAGTCAAACTCAGAGAAAAAGAAAGTAGAATGCAGTTACCAAAGACTGTGTTGGGTGGGGAAATGGTTTTGCAAGATTAAAAAGTTGTAGGGATCTGTTGCAGAACAATGTACATGTAACATTACTGTTGTACACTTTAAAATAGCTAAGCTGGTAAATGTTATGGCTTTTTTTTTTTTTTACCACACTTTAAAAAAATCTTTGGAGTTATTAAAAAAATGGATAAAAGATCTGAACAGCCACCTCATCAAAGAGGATATACAGATGACAAATAAGCATATGAAAATATTTTCCATTAAGTAAATGGAAAAGAGTGCAGGATGCACAGGTTTGTCAGGGAAACACAGGATTTGGTTTTAGAAATATTAACTTTAGGATAGGTATTAGATATTAAATTTGTATCCAGAAGAACTAGAAACATACAATAGCACAAAAACTTGTTTACAAATGTTCATAGCAGTATTATCCGTATAGCCAAAAGCAGAAATAACTCAAGTGTGCATCAACTGATGAATGGATAAACAAAATCCATGGCCTGGCCAAGTAGCTCCATTGGTTAAGGCATTGTCCTGATACGCCAAGGTTGTGGGTTCAATCCCCAGTCACGGCACGTACAAAAGCAATCAATGAATGCAGGGGTGGGAGAAACAACAAAATCGATGTTTCTCTTTCTCCCCCTTCCTCTCTCTCTCAAATTTAAGTGTGGTATATCCAAACAATGGAATATTACTCAGCTATGAAAAAACCTAAGTTATGATACCTGCTATAATATATACCAACCTTGAAGACACAAAAGGCTATAAGACATATGATTCCATTTATACGGAATAGGTAAGTCTATAGCGACAGAAGGTAGATTTGTGGTTACTGAGGCTTAGGGGGGAAGGGAAAATGAGGAGTAACTGCTAATGGGTAAGGAGTTTCTTTTTGGGGTGATTAAATTGTCCTTATACTGACTGTGGTGATGAATGTACAACTATGTGAACACACTAAAAATAACTAAAAAGTAACTTTCCTGCCTTAGGCTGGTGGCTCAGTGGATAGGCACTGGCCTATAAACTCAAAGGTGGCTGGTTTGATTCCTAGTCAGGCATATAACCAGGTGGTAAGCCAGGTCTCCAGCCAGGTCTGTAGCTGGAGGGAGGTGAAAGGTAACCATACATTGATGTTTCTCTCCCTTTCTTCCTCCCTCCCTGCCCTTCTCTCTCAAAAGAATTAATAATACATTTAAAATATATATTAAAAAAAGTAACTTTTCTTAGGGTCATTAAACTATTCAATATTTTGTTTCATGACAAACATTTAATATAGTTTAATTTATTCACTTCTTCCAAAAATACTTACCTTATGTTAAGTAGACCAGTATAACAGAACAAACATACTTCCTCAGATATACAAAATCCAGCAATGTTTCCTATACAGAATATTTTAAAAACTTGGCTGAGAAATATATATAGCAAAGAGAAATACATAAATGGCTTGTTGGCTTCATTGTAGGTTATATACCTATTTCATATATATATATATATATATATATATATATATTTGACATATAATATAGTAACAAATATATTACAAATTTGTTAGATCCTTCCTTCACTCATCTAATAATCTGAGCAAGAACACATCTAAGAGCAAATGTGCTCCTTTACATCTCCATTAATTGTCAGATCTGTGGCTGGAGGCAGGTGAAAAGCAACCATACACTGATCTCTCTCCCTCTCTGCCTCTCTACCTTTCCCTCTTTCTAAAAATAATGAAATAAAATATTTTAAAAAATTTAAAAAATAAATAAAATAAAATTTCTTCAGATGGTTCAAGTGTGTAGTATCAGTTGAGAAGCACTAAGTAGTGGTTTGCTAGTTTTCTGGCCTGATACCCTTCTACACTCTTAAAAGTTGCTGAGTACTCTACAATATCTTTGTTAATATGGGCTATATTTATCGATATTTACTATAATTAGACATTAAAACTGTGAAATTTAAAATTATAAATTCATTTAAAAATAAATAATCCTGTTACATGTTAATATGAATAAGTTATTTTTTAAAAGATTTTTATTAACTTATTTATAGAGAAAGGAAAAGGGAGGTAGAGAGACAGAAAGAGAAATATCAATGTGTGTTTGCCTTTCACATGTTCCCAACTGGGGACCTGGCTTGCAACGCAGGCATGTGCCCTGACTGGGAATCGAACCAGTGACCCTTTGGGTCATAGGCCAGTGCTCAATCCACTGAGTCACACTAGAATAACTTATTATTAAAATATTTTCCAATATGAAAAAAAAATAATGTGAATCGTGGCATTGTTTTAATTTTTTCACAAATCTCTCTAATATCCAGCTTGATGAAAGATAGGTGAATTCTATATGTTTCTGCATTCTGTTGCACTATACTGTTAAAGTATATGAAGAAACCCCAGCTTTGCACAGTATGTAGTTAGAAAAGGAAGTACTTTAATAGCCTTTTCAAATACCTGAGGATATCTTATCTACCAAACCAACACTCAAGTGGTTTCTTAAAGGTTAGCAGTAATGCAGAATCTATAATCTTATCAATAGTTTTCATATCTTATAATATTAAAAACCCACTGAGTTCTCTTATACTTTGAATAGATCTTTGTTATATGCTTGCATATAAAAATGCATATATGATTTTGTAACAGCAGGTACTGGTCAGTTGGAAAATATTTTTTTCTGAGGTATATAGATTTTCCAAATGTTTAAAGTATCTTATTATACAATATCAAAAAGTCACATTTGCTAATACTACCACTGATCTCATTAGAAAATTCTTTAGATATTGGGAAGCTGTCAACTCACAGTGACAGGCACAAGTTTCCCAGAATTCTAATTTTTGTTTGAAAGGTAGAATTTTACAATTGACAACAAATTCTATCAGTGTTTTTCTTTTTAAAAAGATTTTATTTATTATTTCCAAAGAGAGGGGAAGTGGGAGAGGCAGACAGGAAGAGAGAGACATCAGTGTAAGGTTGCCTTTCACCTGCCTCCAGCCATGGACCTGGCTGGAGACCTAGCTTGCAACCTGGTTATGTGGCCTGGCTGGGAATTGAACCAGCGACTTTTGGGTCTGCAGGCCAGCACCTTACCCATTGAGCCACCAGCCAGGGCCTATCAGTGTTTTGCTTAAGTGACAAAATAATTTTGGTCTTTTAGAGAAAAATGTCTGACAAATACCCATGTCTGACTAACCATAGTTTGTCACTCAGTTGTTATTTTAAGTAAAAAATGGTGTTACACTAAAATAACAACAGCAGCAACAGCTAGTTCAGTTCACAGCTAAACACAAATGTGCTTTTCTTTTGAGAAAGCCATCATACTTCACAGAATATTAAAAAAATGAATACTCAAGGATTGAGAGGGAATAAAACTAATAACTTTTACCACTTCAACAAAGACATTTTGAGGTTAAATTGGCATTTTTTCCCTGCTGCAAGTCCATACAGTTTGGTGCCAACTAGCCTGACTCATGCTAAGGCACCAGCAATTTCACCAACCCTCAGTGCAAATGTCTACAGTGAAAAAAAGCAAGTTACATCTTAGTAAGAGCTTTAAACTTATAGGTCCCCTGAAGAGGGGATCCCCAGAGGTCCATGAAAGTAGACTTTGAGAACCACCTCACAGAGCTGATTCCCAAAGATTCAACATGCCACTTAAACATTAGCAATTCCAGCAGGAGTTAAGTTTCAAAATGACTCCACATATGATCCAAGTAAGACACAGCATGGGGAAAGTGACAGGGTGTAGTCTACCATATTCAGTCTGATTGTTAATCCCAAGTCAGATATAAAAAATAGAAAGTAGGAAAATTTTTCCTACAGATCTGATTATTATAATATTTGGCAAAGGGAATCTAATGCAAACCAGCTGCTGGAGCCTTGCTCTGAGCAGTTGGTTAGCGTATACTGCCAAAAGGCCCCCTTTAGTGGGGGAGGCCAGATGAGCTCATGCAAAGGCGTTTTAGCAGCTTTTGCCTCATGAGTCCCACGAGCACACCACTCACTTTTCCACACTGTAAAGCAGTCACACTTTCTTTGGATATTTTTTCTCTTCCAGTCAAAGAAAGCTTATTGGAAAAGATGATAAAATGCACACCCTGCAAAACCCACAGCCCCTTAAAACCAAAATGTTCCTCTACCCCTATCATGTGTCTGGCTTTAATCTCAAGAGGTGTGTAAAATCAAAATCAAAATCTTCTTCATTTACCAATTTCATGTTTTACTTAATTATTTACCAACCTGAAATATCAGCTGTTAACACACACACACACACACACACAGCCTTGGTTTCTAAGAACCTGAAAAGATGCAAACCAATATAAATGATAACTCATGTTAATTTACATAACCTTAACAATGTTCTTTGATTTTTGATTATCTATTCTTGTGGATAATCAAGGTCCTTAATTTCTTTTTTCTTCCTTATGTGTTTATGCTGTCTTGTTTTTGGTCTCATCTACTCATAAGAACATGTTCCAAATTATTAGAAATAGAATTAGTGAAAAGTGAACATTCAGCCCTTTCTCCTTATTCATATAAAGCATACAATTTACTGGCTATACCTCCTGGTCTGGTTCCATCTTCTGGCCATATTCTACCCTCTCTGGGGACTGGAGGATGATTAAGTCCCACTGAATTCTACCATGCAGTGACTTAAAACAATTCCAATGGTGGACATGGACACATGGAAAAACTAAACCTCTCATCTGCCCATTATCTTTGCCCCTAATCTACTGGTACTTCGAACAAGAATCCCTGTTGTTAATATTAATTAAACTTAGTAAGAAACACACCCACCCCATTAAATGAATGGCCAAGTTAAATTTGCATGTCTAGGTTGATCCAAGTAATACCTTTGAAATCCTCATTTAATATGAAATTTTCACTTCTTGTAAAAACTGTTGCAGAACTAAGCTCCTCTTTTAACAATGGCCAAATTTAGCCAATTACACTTTTTAACAGAAATCTTCACTGAAATATTTTCACTAAATATTAAGCTATTATTATTATTATTTAAGCAGCTAACAAAACAATGTATCAGTTACCACTGCAGGCATTTTACAAGGACTAACTCCTTTAATACTCACACCCACCCTATCTCATTAGGGTTCATTAGGGTTTCATTAACAAATAAAAAATATGTAGCATAGAAAGGTTAAGTAACATGCTCCCAATTACCTACTAGAAGAGGCAGAATATGGATTCAAACTCAAGTTTATTAAGGACTGGGCTTAGTCTCTTCTATTAGATCATACTAGCTTTTAAAAATTATAACATCTTTATTGAGGTATAATTCACATCCCATACACTTTACCCATTTAAAGTGTACAGGTCAATGGATTTTAGTATATTCAGAGCCATGCAACCATCATCACATTTAATTTTAGCAAATTTTCATTATTCCCAAAAGAAATCCTATACTCATTAGCAGTCATTCCTTATTTCTCCCATTCCTAACATCCTCCTCCCCTGCAACTCCTGTCAATGACTAATCTTTCTCTATAGATCTGTCTATTCTGGCCATTAGGAGTCATATAATATGTGGTCTTCCGTGTCTAGCTTCTTTCACTTAGCAAAATGTTTTCAAGATTCAGACTTGTTTCAGAGTTGATCAAAATCTAATTTTTTTCTATTGTTGAACAATATACTATTATGTGGATATACTGTATTTTGTTTATCTATTCATTAGTTGGTGGGTACTTGGTTGTTTCCACTGTTTGGGTTTTATGAATAATGATGATATAAACATTCATGTGTAAGTTTTTGGGTGGACATAAATTTTCATTTCTCTTGGGTATACAACATAGGAATGGAATTGTTGGGTCATATGGTGACTCTGTTTATCCTTTTCAGGAGCTGACTCCTCAAAACTATTTTTGTCCTCAGACTATTTTCCACATGGACAGTACTATTTCACATTCCCACCAGCAGTGTAGAAGGGTTCCATTTTCTCCATATCCTAGTCTACACTTGCTATTATCTGTCTTTTTAATTATAGCCATCCTAGGAGGCGGGGAATGGTATCACACTGTGGTTTCAACATACATTTCCCTGATGGCTAATCATGTTGAGCACTTTTTTATGTGCTTATTATCTATGTATATATCTTCTGGGACAAATGTCCTGTTGGGTCTTTTTCACATTTTCTAACTGGGTAATTTACCTTTTTATTATTGAGTGTAAGAGTTCTTCACAGTTTCTAGATACATGTCCCAGATAAGATACACATGATTTGCAAATATTTTCTCTCATTCTGTGGGCTGCCTTTTTACCATCTTGTGCTTGTTTTTTTTTTTTTTTTTTTGGGGGGGGGGGGGGGGTGGGGTTGGATTTTCACTTTCTTAATGGTGACATTTGAAGCACAAACGTTTTAAATTTTGATGAGGTACAATCAATTCATTTTTCTCTTACTGCTTATGCTTTTTGTTTCATATCTAAGAAAGCGCTGCCTAAACCATGAAGATCTACTCCTGTATAAAGTTAAGAGTTTTGTAGTTTTAACTCAAATCTTATTTGTGTCTTTTCTCTAGTTGCATATTAGTACCATACTGATAACATAAACACAACTACCCCACTTCCTTTAGTACCAAAGTGCTTTGGTGGTCTGGGCCCACACTAGTCTATGGACAGGAATTATTTGTTCAGAGGACTATAATTTCTAGTATTAAACCAAAGCTTACCTATGCGATGTTATAGGTTTCTGCTCCTTCTGTATATAATAGTTATATACAGTTAAGGAAATGTTTAAGGATAAAACTACCCTCCTTGCATTTTATGATCATAACTAGAGAATAAACTTTTTCCATGAAGTTTAAACTTAAGAGATAGCTACAGTCATATTTTTAAGCTCTAACTCTTAGAAAAATATAAATTTAATCCTTTTACTTATAGCTACTGAGACATGTTCACGTTTTCAGAGGATTCCTGTCATGCTCCCAATGTGACCATGACAGAGAAACTGTAACTTAATAGAATTTAACTCAACTCAGATTTATTGAAGGCCTATCATACACAAAGATTTATTGAGGGCCTATACTACGCAAAGTATTAAGGGAAGTGCTAAGATTAGTAAGTCATAGGTCTTGACCTCAAGAAGGTTATTTAGTAGGGATTAAAAAAACAAAAACAGAAAAGCTGATGGTTACTTTCAGTCCTTCTGTAAGACACTTAGTCCTGATAAATGAGGTTATACCTCCCTAATTCTGAGGCTCAGTGAATTCCTTATCTCTATTTGTGATGTAAGTGCTCCAGCTCTAGATTATGAGGAGTTTCAGAGAAACCCCTGAAAAGCTATGTAAAAATTGTATTTTTATTTTAAAAAATGTTATATGTAAGGAAACTTGGCAAGTTGAAGGGAATCTTATATAACATGAAAGTCTTCCTGTAATGTAGAGTACTCTTCCTCACATGAATCTTTTTTGGTCAAAGCAGCAACTGCCTCTATCTCACCAGCCAACCTCTGTTCCCTGTGGGATACACCAGATGGTTTCATCATTTAGTTTTTCACTACCAAATACTTTTCTGTGGGGCTAATGTATAGTTTTTTAGTTACATAAAAATATCATTTTAAGCCCAAATAAAACTGAATATAAATATGTCTTCTAGTTTAACGCTAGATAACGAGGTTCAAGTTGTCTCTTAGGACATATTGGCCCTCAAATCTACATTTCTCTGTTCTTTGCACTTCCAGCTCCCCACATCTAGCAAGCTAAAAACATCCTGTTGCTTCAGGTCAAATCAATGTTTATTTGATGGAATCAAAATTATGTGCTCTTATGCCAGGAAGAGAAATTGAAGAACATCTTGGTTGAATTGTGTGGTTTTATCCACAGTACCACATTCTGGTTTAAATGATTTCATCACTCAGTCAAAAGGCTACCACAATTTCAGTGGTTTTCTAGTCACAGTCAATAAAGTAAAAGAAAGAAAAAAAAAAACACTATTTACTTATCTTCATGACTAAGCAAGTCTTGCAGGGGTCAGTTAGGAAGCTGCTTAGGCAACTTAATAAATGCACAGAAAACTACTACTGACAGAAACCATTTATTCTGAGCTGGGAGATGCAAAGAAATAGATAAGGTTGTGAAAGAAAAGTGTTTTCTCTGAATCAACTATATCAGCTATGTATAACATACATATATATATAATATATATAATCCAATTTTAGGCACTAAAGACAACAAAATTCACTTTAAAATTCTTTGTTTTCACTTTAACAGTCTTTAGAAGATTTAGAGTAGGGTAGATGTTTTATTTCTTTGTCTTTTGTCTTACCTTGTGGCAACAAGAGGGTAGCTGTGACACGGTGATGCCCAGGCATCCCTTGTCCATGGCATACAGTCATAAAGCAGTAAATCCTTCTCAGTCACAGCCATGAGAACTGGTCTCCACTGTTGTCTTCCACCATCTAGTTTTGCCTGTTAGAATAGTGAAGTTCAATAAGCAGAACTAACACTAATGATATATAATTATAAAAGTCCCATCAGACCCTGGCTGGTGACACAGTGGATAAGGTGCCAGCCTGCGAACCCAAAGGTTGCTGGTTCAATTCCCAGCCAGGGCAACATAACCAGGTTGCAAGCCAGGTCTCTATAGAGCCAGCTCAGTAGCTGGAGGCAGGTGAAAAGGCAACCATACATTTATGTCTCTCTCCCTTCTCCTCTCTAAAAGTAATAAATGAAATCTTAAAAAAAAAAAAAAAGTGTTTATCCTTTAGCTCTCTTGAGTCCTTAGTTTTTGGAGAATATCTTTTCCCTCTTCCACTTACCAGTGGAGGATAAAATGAAACCTCAGTTTAAGTCATTTGCCTTAATTTATAAAGATACAGTTTGCTTTGACTAGAGTTAAATGCTGCCCACTATAGATAGCACATGTTTTCGGTTGTGGTATCAGCGCAAGCAGCCTTGGGGCTCCACTACTGAGGTTTTGGCTGGAGGAAAAAAGGGACACTAAAGTCAGGGTTCTGGTTTGCTTGTGTTTTTTTTTTTGCTTGTGTTTTAACACCCATACATCTATCTATATACATGCATATACTCTGGCAAAGTAAAAACCTTCTCTAAATTTTATTTGCTAATAAATAGAGTGAATAGTACTAACGATGAAAAAAATACTCATAGTTATTACTCATTTCATAAACCTGTTAATCTTACAAATCTTTTTTGTCAAGTGATATACTTCTGTTCTTTATTTCTTTTTATAAACACAGAGAAACACTAAACAAACCATTTCACTAGCACAAATTTGATTCTTTACACATTTTGGGAATTATCAGGGACAAAGTAGAAACTAGAAATAAACCTTTCCCTGGCTGACTTGGCTTTTCAAATCCACACTCAAATGCTTAAAAATACTGGTTTTATAGATCACATATGTTCCCCCATTTTGTGTATTTCAAGAAAATTCCCTTTCAAGAATATAACCAACTAAAAGGTAAACTATCAGTCACATAAAAGTCAGTGTCAATAAAGGGCAGAAATGTCTGTGTATAGAACAGGTTATTTATCAGTTACCAAATATCTGTATTATAGGTTTTCCCTGTTTTAAGCAAACTCAATTTATGACAATGTGAAATAACAAAAAGGATAAATTAAGAAGAAAGTATTTAAAGTTAAATAAATTATCCTTTCTTAATATATCTGTCCTAAATGCCTACATTTTCTAAGTACAACTGAAACAGTTTCATTTATATGTAAGCTTTTCAGGAGATACAATCTCTTGCCAAAAGAAATGCTTACCTATATAAAACAGGTTACATGATCTGAAATTATCTTGACCACTTTTACACTCATAAAAAATCGTATAGTCAGAAAAGCCTTTGGCATTTACCTAGTCCAACCTTTATCAGATACATAACATCATCATACCTCCGAGAAATGGTATCCAACCTTCCTCAAACACCCTATTCTGAGGGTGATATTTCATTTGGGTAACTCAAACAACTATTTCAAAAAAAAAAAAAAAATCAGGAATATTTTAGAATAGTGCCTTAAATTTAGTTCAGTGGTACTACTTTCAAAGAGGTTGAAATTTTCTTCTTAGTATTGTTTCCCAGCCCTGAAGTTGTGTTTTTAGATAAGATTTCATAATTGGTGACTTGCTTACTTGCTTTTTCTACGAATATGCAGAGACATAGAAAAAAATTACTGAGCATCATCTACTACATACAAAGCCTGAGGCTAAGTTCTCTGGTGGCAATAAAGATTTTGGAAAAATGTGCTCCCATCTTCCAAGAGCTCACAATTGAGTGGAGGACACATACATAATATAGTCCATAAAAGACAGACTGTGATGAATTGGTGCCTTATTCTTCTCATTTCTTCTTGTTTGTATGTAGCATAAACCATATTAAGTTCACTTTGAAAGTTTGGCAATCCTTCAAACATTGCTGGAAATCTCGATTAGTTCAACCCTGATGAAAGGCAGTTGGGCAATATTCACCAAAATTACAAATGCATATACCGTTTATAGTCGTTTAAAAAACATATACACAAGCCCTGGCTGGTGGCACAGTGGATAAGGTGCCGGCCTACGAACCCAAAGGTCGCTGGTTCGATTCCCAGCCAGGGCAACATAACCAGGTTGCAAGCCAGGTCTCCTGCCAGGTCTGTGGCTGGAGGCAGGTGAAAAGCAACTGTACATTGATGTCTCTCTCCCTCTCTGCCTCTCTCCCTTCCCCTCTCCCTGAAAATAATAAATAAAAAAATCTTAAAAAACAAAACAAAACAAAAAATACATGTACACAAATTCTTGCCTTGGTTGGTGTGGCTCAACTGGATGGACATTGTCCAGCAAACCAAAAGGTTACCTGTTCTACTCCTGGTCAGGGCGCATGCCTAGATAGTGGGTTTGGTCCCTAGTCAGGGCACAAAGTTTTTCTCACTAATACAAACTTAAGAACCAAACATATTCAGATACATAGGGTCCCTTGTTATCTGATCTATCTGAACTCAAGAACCAAAGAGTTTGAACAGTACATGTATGGAAGGACAAGCTACAGGATTATTCACTGTGGCATCATTTGTAATGACAAAAGGTTACAACAAGAAAACTGGGGGAGTGCTTACTTAACTGCAACCACACATGGAAAACTAGACAGTTATAAAAGAGAATGTCCTCTGTTCAGTGATATGGAAAGATCTTCAAGGTATATTGTTTAATGAAAAACAAAAACAAATGAACAACAAAAAAAGCAAGAGCCCTGACTGGTGTGGCTCAGTGTATTGAGCACTGGCCTGCAACCTGAAAGGTCACTAGTTGGATTCCCAGGCAGGGCACCTGCCAGGGCTGTGGGCCAGTTTCCCACTTGGGGATGTGCTAGAGACAAAGATGGATGTTTCTCTAGCACATGGATGTTTTTCTCCCTCTCTCTCTAAAAATAAATAAGTAAAATCTAAAAACAAAAACAAGATACAAAACAGTGTGTACAATATGCTATCATTTTTTTATGAGAGAAAAAGGATATATACTCATATTTGCTTTTATCTGCATAGAAAAACTCTCAAACAAATCCTTCTGGCCCAGCTGGCAGTGAAGGACCCAAAAGAAAAAGTATGTACCATAACATCACATAGAACTTTTGGTCTCCCTAATGTCAAACTTGGATTAAGTTCTTTCTTTCCCTTCAGCCAATGTCCACCTAGGTTTTGTTTCTCTTCTCTTAACTTTTTAGTTGTGGAAGACATTTGTCTAATGGTTTGTAAAATATTTTGTATATTTTATAAGTTTGTCAGAGCAGGAGAGTAAGCCTAATGCTCCTGAAATTCTGTCAATAGACTAGCACAGGAGCTGGGAAACTATGACCTGAGGGCCAAAGGCAGCCCACTACCTGTTTTCATAAATAAAGTTTTACTGACACATAGTCAAACCTATTCATTTTCATATTGCTTATGACATTTTTCTTATTATAATGGTAGACTCAAACAGTTGTGACACTATCTGGCCCTTTGCAGAAACAGTTTGCTGATCCTGTTCTAAAATCATAAAAGCTGTTTTCTGTCACTAAGAACAGGGATTGTAAATAAGAAACCACTTTTTAGTGATATTGAGATGATGATCATCATGAAGGTCAGCTCTTCGGGTGGAGGTGATAATCAGCAACAAAGCACTAAATGATAGGGAGGAGAAACAAAAGATCTGCAAGCTATATATCCAGGACCTGACTATACAGTATGGTCAATATTACAGATACATGAAATCTGTAAGTCAGATATCCAGGACCTGACTTTATGATAAATATGAAATATAGGAGAATCATCTTGGCTCTGAATGGCTCTACCTCCCAGCCTACCTGTTCTGCCAGCCAGGCAATATGCTTGACCTCCTTGCTGCCTCCTGCTGTACTGGTTGCACCAAGCATGGCGTTGAGTTCAGCCAACACCTGTGGGAGGAGAGCCATTATGTTGTTGTGGATAGCTACGAACCAGGAGTGTGCGGTGGCTGTATCCTTGCAGCGCAGGATCAACGTGTTCCTGCTATCGGGAGAATGTAGCTCTATCAATCTGTATGGAAAAAGGAGAAAAAAAAAGTGAGCCAGATCAGAAGTCATCAAACCTGCCAGAGTTTAACACACAACACTGAAAATCTACTTTAAAATTACATTTCAGAATAGAGATACTTTCTCTTAATTCCATAGGGCCCAATTCCAGAGAAAGCCACATATGGAAAGGTAATCATCAGAAAGACTAACTGTTGGCTCTCCTGTTTCAATGTGTTAATGTAATGACCTCAGATGAGGGAACCTGTTGTATAGTCTATACACTTTGCCTTAATTTCCATGTCAAAGAAATGGAAAGCATGCTTGTTCAAGCTCATAGGCACACTGTAAAGAACGAATTGAGATTTAAAAAAAAAAAATCAGAAAATACCTTATAAAATATCACTAAGGTATTGCCAGGTAAATAAAACCTACTGTCAAATAGTGAAGTGAAATTTCCACTCTATGAAATAAAGAAAAAATGGCTGAAGAATATGATTATGAAAATGTACAACATTGAGACATAGTAGAAAAAGTTAATTTAAGACATCTTCAATTCTTTTTTTTTTAAAGATTTTATTTTTATTTATTTTTAGAGACGGGGAAGGGAGGCATAAAAGAGGAGAGAAACACTGATACTTGAGAGAAAGATGTGCATTGATCTATTGCCTCTCACATGCCCCCAGCTGGGGACCAGGCTAGCAACCCAGGCAGGTGCCCTGACCAGGAATCAATCTGGAGACCTTTCAGTTAGCAGGCTGGCACTCAATCCGCTGCTCAGCCACACCAGCCAGAGCAAGATCTTCAATTCTGTGACTATTACTTGTTAATGTTCAACTGAGAACAATCTATATACTTCAAAAATAACCTTAAGGAATTAGCTAAAAAAGTGTTTAAAGTACATCAAACAGATTCTTTATATAGCAAGCAATTCACTGGGTACTGTTTTGTGTTTTGGCCAAAGTTTTTGTCAAGGTGAATTTAAAAAGTCAAATAAATAAATGACTAACATATATACACTGCTGTGTTCTAACAGGTCTTTCATAATGGAAAAAGGAAAAGCTCTTAGGAGTGTTTTTCATGGTACACTAGAAACTGACAAATTTCCACCAACCAAGGAAAGAGCTTTTTAGTCTTTCATCTTTCGAAAGACATTTTTGAGCCCTGATGGGGTAGCTCAGTTGGGTGTAGCATCGTCCTGATTTGCCAAGATTGCAGGTTTGATCCCTGGTCAGGACACATACAGGAGTTACCAGTAAATGCGTAACCTACTGGGTGGAAGAGCCAGTGATGACCTTAATTCGGACCCTATATTGGGCTGATCCTTTTCTACAGAGGCTAATTATTCCCACCTGGTTGCTTTGATGATGTATCTGGCTCAACATCCTTTAGATAGACACATGCTAAAAATTCAGCCATAAAACCATGACAAGAAATTTTTTTCACTCCTCCTCCTGGCCTATTTAGCACTACAGATAGGAATCAGTTCTTTCTCTGGGCACAAAACACTCACCTTCTGAAAAAGCCTTTTAACTTCATATAGTTCCTGAGACACTCTTTCTGACACATCTTCAACAAAATCTAAACTCTGAAAATCTTAATGTCATCCTAATGCCAAAGACTCAAGTTATTAATAACTGGAAGAATGGAAAATACGCCTATTATAAAATAAAACTAAATCTGATTAACAAGGACCACTAAGCTGGAAAAAGATGAAAATAGGCAGTAATTTAGTCCTCATGCCAGGATTGTCAATTTTTCATTAAGAGAAATTTTGCAGTGTTTTTTAAAAAGGGATTATGAAATAGGAAATAAATCTGAAGAAACAAAAGAAACTCCAAAATTTTGATGATTTCAAGATCTAGAAGAATCTGCCTTTGAAAAGAAAGCCCCCCTTACACCTGATAAAGGGGACAAAATATTTCCTAAAGCCTACTGCTGTTTTAAAAGAAAAATTCATATGAAAACTCTTCTAACAGTAATTTGGAGGCAGTCTGCCAGTAATTGTTTGGGTCCACAGGAGAGAGGAGGAAATAGCTACAGTGCAAAGAGTTTTGGCTTCTAGTCAAACCACTGAGGATTTCCTAAGAAATGCAATTCCATTTTGATCATATAAATCAAGTCAATATTTAGGTACACAGAACATAGGATTCTTAAGTCTAGCCTTGTTATTTCTTTTGTTTAGTAAAACCTTTGACATAACATATGTGTTCCATTTAGTAATAATTACATTGTTTTGTATGTCATAAAATCAAAATTTATTTTACATGGAAAACAGCCAGTGTGAAGATGAACAAGGTATTGTGATCCAGCTCAAAGAAAATAGATTTACATTTCTGAAAAGCAGTGTTTAAGAATACCTTGTCCTTGCTAATTCCCACACTGCCCACAATGCTATTTGCTAAGGAATGGGCTCATGTTCTCTCCTCGAACTTCATCAGTATTTAGCTTTCATTTTCCAGAATGAACTGTTTATAACTCTCAGAAGCATCTAGTAAGATCTTGAAAACTCAAGGTGGAAGAAGGGAATAAACTTCCTCCTCCTCCTTCCTTATTTGTTCTGACAGTTAGCCTTTTTTTTCAGTTCTGTATAGTGAATATGAAACTAAGTAAAAGTAGAAAAACAGAAGGATGCTTCCCTCTCATGTCAAATACATTTTTCACTTAGAAAGTAAAAGATGAGCCTTAAAGAGATTCCTGCATACCCACCAGAATAGTTACTATCAGAAAGACTGACATCACCAACGTTGGCAAGGATACGAATGAAGCAACAGAAACTCTCCTGCATTGTTGGTAGGAATATAAAATGACACAACCACTCTGGGAAAAAGTCTGGCAGTTTTCTGAAAAACTAAACATACAACAACCCTTTGATCCAGCAATTCCACTCCTAAGAATTTACTTGAGAAAAATGGAAGTGTTTGCCCACAAAAAGAGTTGTATAAAAATATTTACAGTAACTATTCATATTAACTCCAAACTGGAAAAATAGGTCATATATCCATTGATACTGAAAGAATAAAGTGTAACATAGTTATACAACACACTACTACTCAGCAATAGAGAGGAAAACCACTAATATATGCAACAAGATTGATGGATCTTTTTTTTTTTTTTCTTTTTTGAGAGAGGGGAAGAGAGGGAAAAAAAGAGAGGGAGAGAAACAGCAGTTGGTTGCCTCTCATATATGCCCTGACTAGGCACAGAACCTGCAACCCAGTCACATGCTCTGACTGGAAAGCCAATGGGCGACCTTTCGCTTCGCAGAATGAAGCCCAACCAACTAAGCCACATTGGTCAGGGCAAATGGGTGAATTTTGAAAACCTTACATGGAGTGAAGAATTCTACCACAGAAGAATACACACATTATGACTACAATGATATGAAGTTTTAGGATAGCTAGAACTAATCTAATGATAGTAAGTCAGAACAGTAGCTGCTTTGAGAAGGAGAGAGAAATGGCTGAGAATAGTCACAAGTAAACTTGACAAGAAGTCCTGGCTGGTGTGGCTCAGTGGATTGAGCACTGGCCTGCGAACCATAGGATCACTGGTTTGATTCCCAGTTAGGGCACAAGACTGGTTTGCAGTCCAGGCCCCAGTTGGGGGTACATAAGAGGCAACCATACATGATGTTTCTTTTCTTTCTTCCTCCCTACCCCTTTCTTTAAAAGTAAATAAATAAAATCTTTAAAAAAAGAAAAAAAACCTTTCCAGAGTGATGATAATGTTCTATATTTTCACAGGCTTGGATTATATAATTATATGCATTTGTCAAAAGTTATAATATGTGCCCTGGCTGGTAGCACAGTGGATAAGGTGCCGGCCTGCAAACCCAAAGGCTGCAGGTTCGATTCCCTAGCCAGGGCACATAACAAGGTTGCAAACCAAGTCTCCAATCAAGTCTGTGGCTGGAGGCAGGTGGAAAGCAACCATACATTGATGTCTCTCTGCCTCTCTCCCTTCCCCTCTTTCTAAGAATAATGAAATAAAATCTTAAAAAAAAAAAAAAAGTTATAATATGCACCCTGGCTAGGTGGCTCAGTAGGTTGGAGCATCATTCTCTGCACCACAAGGGTGCAAGGTTCAATCCCCAGTCAAGGGCACATATGGGAGGCAACTGATTGATGTTTCTCTCTCTCCTCCTCTCTCTCTAAAATCAATAAACATATCCTCGGGTGAGGATAAAAAAAAAAACTTAAGATTTTTACATTTTATTGTATGTAAATATTATCCCAAAAGGAAAAAAAAAAGTATAGTAAAGCTATACTTTTTTGAACTCTACAGTAGTTATTTAAACGCATGCTTAAATATTAAATATTAATGTCTTCAAGTCACTCTGAAATGCATTAAAAAAAAACTGCATTGATAAATGGATGGATGGGTCAATCTGTGATAAAGCATGTATAGCAAAATGCTAATGGTAGAATCTAGGTGGTGGGAAAATGAGAGTTGATTATAAAATTCTTTCAATTTTGCTACATGTTTGAAGATTTTTAGAATAAACTGTTAGGGGAAAAATGATGAATGATGGGAAGCCACATGCATACACATGACTTAAAAACAGATTCACAAGTATATTCTAGATTAGGGAACCCCTAAGTTTATTTCTTATTCAGAATTTTACAAGAGACTATGGGGAAGACAAGGATTTTCAAATTAAGACACAATCAGTAACATAAAGCTGCAATTTGATAAGTGTCTTGGTGACATACGTCCTCATAAAATTTATTTTTGCTCTTCTTATACAAACTGATTTTTGTTTTTTTGCATGGCTTTGAATGTTGCAGCTGTGTCACCTGCCATGACATTTCCTTTGATAGAGTAGACAAAAATTTAAGGATGAAAGAGCTCCAAGTGATTTTATAGATATTATCTTATTTATCTTTTAATTTATTATTTCCAGAGAGAGGGGAAGGAAGCGAGACAGAGAGGGAGAGAAACATCAAAGTATGGTTGCCTTTCACCTGCCTCCAGCTACCGACCTGGCTGGACACCTGGCTTGCAACCTGGTTATGTGCCCTGGCTGGGAATCGAACCAGCGACCTTTGGGTTCTCAGGCTGGCACCATATCCACTGTGCCACCAGCCAGAGCTCTTATTTATCTTTGGAGTAGTTCTAAAGAATGTAGTTGAGCAGGTATTATTATGTCCATTTTACAAACAGAAAAAAATAGGACAGAGAAATTAAGGAAGTTAGTTAAGGTCGAAAGGACACCTACAGCTCAAAGCTTACTATGCCAATTTCATAATCATTCTCTCATTTAATCCTTACATCACCTTTATTTTATACAGGAGAAAGCCAAGGCTTCTGGAAAACAAATAGCTTGGCCAGAGTCACAAAGACCACCACCCTAATTTCTGTCTAATTAGTCAATAGTTTTTAACGTTCTTTTTCCTGCAAAGACAGTATAGATGCTCACATTCCTGTGGGTATAAGTTATGCATAATTCCATCATGTACCTGTAATTCCATTGTTTTTCTTTTTCTCTGAAATGCAAGTAAAAGTGATAAAGGAATAACCTTGAGTCTTTCAAATTATATTTCACAAAAAGCTATTTATTTGCAATTTTTGGTGTTTCAAGTAAAAAGTAGAAACAAATCACTGCAGCATTATGACTGGGACTCTAGCACTGTCTGATGTAGCTTAGTTGGTTGGACATTACTCTGTCAAGTGCAAGGTTGTGGGTTCAATTCCCAGTCAGAGCACATGCCTAGGTTGCAGGTTTGGTCCCTGGTCAGGGAGAGAGCACACAAGGGGCAACTGATCAATGTTTCTCTCTCATTCCTATGTTTCCCTTCCTCCCTTCATCTCTCTCTAAAATCAGTAAGATTCATTCCTTCTAACCCCATTTCACTCCCCAGGAGTACACACCATTAAGTTTCTTATGTGTGTTCAAAATTTTTCTACATCTACGTTCTATAATAGGCCTGTCCTGAAAGTATTGAGCCAATGTCAATATACTTAAAAGTTTCCACGCTGATACTTTCAGGATAGATCTCAGAAGTGTGTGAAGTAATTTAAATATGAAATGCCAAAAACTATTCTCTCATCTCGAACTGGTGTTTTCCTCCGTATAATTTAGTTAGGCATATTATAGCATAATAATATGCATAAGTAATATGGCAACATGATTTTAAGTTTGCAAAGCTGCATGTACAGTACAGCTCACCTGTTCTCCAGATCCGGCATGCTTAGGTTTCTAGCAGCAAAGCACATTTTGAGAGGAATGACCTTCCTGTCCTTGGTGCTGTTCTGGTGTTTTGGAGAACCCGAGTCCTCGCTGCCACTAAAGCTTGGTGACTGGGGTGCTGCACCTTCCCATGGCAGATCTGATACTAATGATGGCTTCTTGATATATGGCGTTACTTCTCGGATGAACTTGACTATAAACAAAAGTCAAAGGAGAAAATCAGTATTTTTTGCTTCCAATAAAAAAATGACAACTAAGATACACACATTCATGAAATATCTGGCATGGTAAAAACAAACAAACAAAAAACACTAAGTTAAAGAGTCCCACATAGAAACTAAAGAAAACAACTTTCCAAATTGGGTGAAAGAATAGACATACAACTCCAGGAAGCACAGAGCATCCCATACAAGCTAGACCCAAAGAGGCTCACACCAAGACACATCTTAATTAAAATACCAAAGATTAAAGATAAAGAGAGGATAGTAAAAGCAGCAAGAGAAAAGAAAAGAGTTACCTACAAAGGGGTTCCTGTAAGACTATCAGCTGATTTCTGAAAAGAAACTTTGCAGACAAGAAGGAACTGGCAAGAAGTGTTCAAAGGATGAAAAGCAAGGACCGAAAACCAAGATGACTGTCCAGCAAAGCTAGCATTCAGAATGGAAGGGAAGCTAAAGTCTTTCCCAGACAAGGTAAAGTGAAAGGAGTTCATCATCACCAAGCCATTATTATATGAAATGTTAAAGGGACTTACTTAAGAGGTAGAGGATCGAAACTATGAACATTAAAAAGACAACAAACTCACAACTATCAACAACAGAATCTAAAAAAATAAACACAAAACCTAAGCAAATAAACAGAGAGCGAACAGAATCACAGATATGAGAACATATCTATGATATGAGAAGGGGAGAAGGGGGAAATGATGCAGGGATTAAGAAGCATAGTTGGTGGGTACCGAATAGACAGAGATGTTAATAATAGCACAGGAAAAGGCCAGCCCAAAGAACTCACATGCATGACCCATGGACATGAACTGAGGGGAATGAGATTGCTGGAGGAAGTGGGTGCTGGGTGGAGGGAAGCAAAGGGAAAAGAAATTGGGACAACTGTAACAGCATAATCAATACAAAATTTTTTTAAAAAGTGGGCAGAGTGGGTGGATGGGAAAGGGGAGAGAGGGGAGGGGAAATGGGATGGATATAATACAGCAACAATAAAATTAAATTTAAAAAAAGGAAAAAAGATAAAAGAAATACAAACAAACAAGTATAAATCACCCACCAACATGGACAATGGGAGAGGCAGGTGGGCAGGGCAGGGGAAGCAATGAGAAAAACTTGGGACAAATGTAATTGTATATCAATACAATTAATGAAAAAATAAACTACTTTATACAAAAAAAAAAAAAAAAAAAAAAAGAGTCCCACATAGATTCTTAGGATTGGAGGATCCTTTAAGGACACATAATCCAAATAAAATAGCATCACTGTATTCTAAAAACTTTAACTCTGAGCTTGCATGTATTGTTCCATCTGCTTAGGACACTCCTTTCTCCCCTTGTCTGCCTGGTCAACTCTACTCAAGAGTCACCTCCTCAGCTGTACAACCTCTTAGAACCCTGGGTTGTAATCCTTTACTAAAACTTTTGTTCCCCTGCTGGTTGTTGTGTTCCCCAAGGCAGCAGTTATGATTTATTGAATCTTGGCATCCAATATCTAGAACAGTGTCTGTTCAATAAAATTTTCAATGAATAAGTAAAGGAATAAATGAATAATTAAATTCTTGAATTATCTCAGTAGTTTACCAGCTATGAATGAAATTCCTGGTGATAGATTCAGTACCCCCAGAGATAGTCTCATCTAGCTTTAGATGAGTCAACATTTAGAAACCTTGAAACTTCCACTCATTGGTTTTCTGTCTATTAAAGCCATATAGAACAATCTTTTCCACATGAGAACACCTTCAAATATCTGAAGACTAAGATTATATCTCTCTTCCTTCTCTGGACGAAGCTAAGTACCTCTAGTTCAATTTGATTCAATTCAATGAACATTTTCAGCTACCTACCAAGTGTCAAGCATTAGGCTAGGCACTGTGAAACGAGAGTAAATGAGGCACAGATCTTGCCCTCAAGGGATGATCAGTCTAGCAGGGAAGACAGCTATGGAAACAGACCATTACAGTTTTGAAAACAAATACAAAAATAAGTACATTCAAAATAAGGCATTTCCATTAATGGTAGCCCCAAATTAAAATATAGCTTTTAGTAGATAGGAAATGTTTTAAAGCTTAATTTTAGGAATCAAATAAAATACTTCTTTTATCTCAAGCACAACTGGCAACTACTTTTATTTGAAACATAGTGTTCTTGTTTCAAAAACTAGGTAAACTAAAGATGATTAAAATCTTAAATAGCATTAAAAAGGTAAATAAATAGTTGAGTGCAGATGAAACAGTCACCGTTACTTCTGCTAACATCAATATGCTGTATCATTTTCTACTTCCCTCTCAAATTCCAAAGTGGTAGGTCATTAGAGTAGATCACGGGAATTGAAAACTAAATTATCATTATCAATGCTTATCAGTATAATAGCTAGCATTAACATTTTATAGCATTAGAAGCTTTATAAGCCTATGGAACTTTACTAACAAATAGATTACTAATCAGCTCTGATGCAGCTGGTTGGGCATCTTCTGGCGAAGCAAAAGGTTGCCCATTTGATTCCCAGGCAGGACACGTGCCTGAGTTGAAGGTTTGGTTTCCAGCTGGGGAATGTATGAGAGGTAACAGAGAAATATTTTTCTTTCACATCAATGTTTCTCTTCCTCTCTAAAAGTAAATAAATAAAATTTAAAAAAATAAAAAATAATCAAAAGCTTCTAAAAACATAGCTAATGACTGTCTTTAAAACATTTTCTCCCTGGTTGGTGAGGCTCAATGGATTGTCACTGGCCTTCAAACCCAAAGGTCGCCGGTTCGATTCCCCAGTCAGGGCACGTAACCAGGTCGTAAGCCAGGTCTCCAGCCAGGTCTGTAGCTGGAGGCAGGTGAAAGGCAACCATACATTGATGCTTCTCTCCTTTTCTTCCTCCCTCTCTGCCCTTCTCTCTGAAAATAATTAATAAAATCTTTAAAATCTTTTTTTTTTCTTTTTTGAATAGGTAACAAATGTACATAAAACATAATTCAATGATATGAAAGATTTTATAATAAAAACTCTAGGTGTCTAGCAACCTAATTCCCATCCCTAGGGGCAACCATTATATGGTCTTCTAGGCATATACATACTGGATATGCTAAGCACATGTAAAACAGACACATACATGCATATGTGTACACACACACACATATATACTTCACACACACAGTGGCAGTGTATTTCATTTACTGTTCTGCACCTATTTTTTTACGTAACAATATTAATAATAAATAGTCTTTTTATAAGCCTAGTATCTATAGTTCATTCTACAGCATGATGCAGTGGTAGAGGGGCCTTTGGAATTGTATTGACCTGATTCAATACAATGACTTGAGCTTGCTACCTCAGAGTTACGTGACCTCACTTGCTGGTTTGGAGGTCCCCATCTATAAAATGGAAGTTAACATTAAACGAGTGAAAATTCCAGGCATATATCAAACATTCGATGAATAGTAGGTGCCTTTCTTTTTCCCTCCCTAAATTAGAAAGTTGGTGATGTTAAAAATTTTAAACAGCAATCAGAAGATATTTTCTTATAAGTTATTAAACAAGATCTGTTAAAATTAAGCATAATTCTAGAAGATAGACTAGATCATAGATCACAAATCAGCCTTTTAAAATTATGCCAGTATTTAGATATAGTTGACATGTGTTCATATATATGTGTACGTGCTTCTTATGCATAGTTATCATACATGTATGTCTAGGTGGAGAGAGTTAAAAGCTAGCTAGCTGCCTTGGGTCACCAAGGAGATTTTTCATCCTAGAAAAATGAGCAGGGGTGCAGCCAGTACAGCCCCTTGAGCAGCTGACTCAGGCAATTCAATGCATGCTTTTTAGCTTTGTACTTTCAACAGAGGATTAGATCACACGAACTTTGGCAGAAATTCCTACAGTTTCCAGTCACTAACATGGCAGGCTTGCTTTTTGAACTATTTAAGGCAGTATATCAACTATTAGACTACCAACTGGGAAATGAAAGACATTCTAAATGAAAAACCTTGAATATTATAGTGACTGGAAAAGGGCCCTTTATGATCCACTCAGAAGTTCATTCAATCCCACAGTAGCATCACAAAACTGATTATTGCACACATTTAAATAAAACAGACACACATACACAGCCTACTGCATGGCTTTCAGAGAGGAATGAGTTTTACTTGAGTTGGCAACAATGATGCGCATATCCCCATCTAAATTGCCATCCATAATGGCTGAAGAACCATGAACAGACATCCATTTCTAATTCACCCGAGATTTGGGCAAGATGGAAAATTAATGGTGCTGTTTTAGTTCTATACTTAGTAGACCTTCTAAGTTGCCACAGTCCTTTAACCTGGGTACTTGGATCAATAAGCAAATCCTCTATATTCCCACACAGCATTCAGGCCAGCTCAGAAACCTCAATATATTTCAGAATTATTTAATTCTTCCTGATAAAGATCATCCTCAAAATGTTAAACATGGATGTTTGCATGTTTTAGGTATTTAGGTGCTGAAGTTAATCTCCTTTCTTCTATGTACTGATCACTCTTATTGAAAATGAAGGGGGTTCTGGCCAGGGAGCACCATCTCAATACAGCAAGGTTGCATGTCTGATCCCCAGTCAGGGCACATAAAAGAATCAATCGATGAATGCATAAATAAGTGGAAAAGCAAACTGATGTTTCTCTCTCTTTCTCTCCCCTTTCCTTTCTTTCTAAAATTAAAAAAAAAAAAAAAAAAAAAAAAAAAAGAGTTCACCTACCCTAAAAACATCATTGTAACCCATTCTTTTTAGCATAATAAACACATATACATGTACTATACACCCACCTGGAAAGATGTCTACGAGGATTTTCATCAAAATATCAATAATGCGTATATATAAGTGCCTTTTTTTCTTCATATAGTTCTGTGTACAGTTCTGTGTGTTTGAAATTTTTGAGTTCGTATCATTTATACAAAAAAGTAAGATTTATTCTAAAACCTTGCTCAAACTTTAAAACCACCTTAAAGTGAAATCTTGCTGAGCCTTCAAAAACCATAATGCACTGGATGGGGATCCAAGAGCCAACTGAGTCATACTGAATTTCATACTCTAAAGAATAGGGTTACAGGAGATCTATGTATTTTAATGAGGTACACTGCTATCCTGGTTTGGAACATTGGGCAACAAATGATTTTTAAGTTGAATGTTACTTAAAAGTTTATCCAAAAGATACTTGACAGTCAGACATAGGCTATGACTGTTAACACAAATGTTCTAGTAAATTAATTACCTTCCCTTATAAATGTCAACATCATTTGATCATTATTTTCCTCTTTATCTCTAAAACTTATCTTTTTATTAATTCCATCTGGTGACACTACGATGAGTTTAAGAGAAACTAAATGGGTCAGACAATGTGGGGAGAGTGGTGCCATTATTTTCCCACTTTTGCAAGCAAGTGTATTTCTGAGTTATCCTTAGGGAGGAAGAGCTGGCTTTTCATTTTGCTCACAGATGAGTTATGTTGACATCACTGTTAAAGTATTCTCCCAAGAGGTTTTTCCTTAACCTTATTCCAAGCTCCTCTTCCAAATCAGAAATCTGATATGATGGCCACCAAAAACATTAGGGAGGAATTACTTTCAGTCAAAAGACCCTTCCATTCTCAACTAGCAGGTGTCTTTCAATTCAAGTCTTCTGCCACTTGCAGTCTAGATTTTGGCAACATAAACCTTGAATATGTTCAGAGTAACCCTAATTTCACTATACCATTCCATTTTATCTATTTATTTTTAATACCATTCCATTATAAAGTAATGCTGCATATTCACCAATGTGTTGAGTTTCTGGTATGTGACAGGAACTATACTAGAAATTTAGAATAATACATCTGTGAACAAAACATGCAAAAAAAAAGAATGTAATAAGTAAATTATATTCCAAAGAAACAAAAAGTTATGTTTACATAACTATATATGAAATGTTTTAGCAGTTCTTTTTATAAATGTCCTGGAAACAACCCAAATTTCCTTCAGTGGGTGAATGAATAAACTGCAGTATGGCCACAGAACAGAATACTGGGCAATAAAGATTTGCACTACCGATACACTCGGCAACTGGGATGAATGTCAGAAGGTGTTATGCTGAGTAAAAGAAGCCAGTGTCAAAATGTTACATACTGCATGTAACCCATTACTGAAAAGATACACTATGATGAACAAATCAGTGGTTGCTGGGTTAGAGATGAGAAAGACATGATTTTTTTCTTTTCTTTTTTTGAGCATGGAAATGTCCTGTATCCTGACTGTGACAATGGGCATAAAAACGTATACATGTGTTAAAATTCACAGGACTGTATATTACAAGGGAATGGGGTATGAAAGCAGACCAACTTTACTGTATGATAATTAAAAATAAAACAGTAAAAAGTAAATTACATAGTATATTAGAAGATATTAAGTGTTTCAGAAAAGGAAAAACAGAGAAGATGGATCAGGAGTGCTGGGGGTAGGGGTTGCTAAATTTGCCATTCTAAATAACATAGTTAGGGTAAGCTTTATTAAGACAACTTTTGGATGAAGATTTAAAGAGGGTGGGGGAGTTAGTCTGCAGATATCTGGGAGAAGCATTCCTGCCAGAGTACCATATTAAAGCAGTAAGGGAAGCCAGTGTGACTAGTCCAGAGTACTATGAGGTCCCAGAAGTAAGGGTGTGGAGGCAGACGGTGTAGGGCCTTTTAGGTCATCCTAAGGACTTTGGTTTTTATTCTGAAATGCAAAGCCATTGGGAGGTTTCAAGCAGAGTGACACAATCTAACTTGTATTTTAATCATTTTCACTACTACATCGAAAGTAAGGGGAAAGAGGTTAAGGCAAAAGCAGGAAGACCAACTGGGATGTATTAGAGGTGAGAGATTTCGTAATTAACAGGCGACAGGAGAGCAGATGGTGAGAAGGGGTCAAATTCTCTACTAAAGGAAGCCCTCTCTGGTATCCTGACAGATTGGAGAACAGGAGTGAGCAATCAAGGTTGATTTTAAGGTTTTTTTTCCCCTGTCCTATACAACTGGAAGGACAGATTTGCTATCAATAGGTTTAGGAGGAAAGGTCAGTAAGTTAAGACATATATTAAACAATCCAATCTAGCAGCCAGCCAGCTATATGAGTCTGCCACTCAGGAGATGGGTCTGGGCTGGCTGAACCTATAAATTTGGGAATTGTTGATATGTGGTCAATATTTAAAGTCACAAGACTGGATAAGATTACTATCAGTCAGGGTCCCAGCAGGAAATGAATGGCAGAGTTAATAAAGGGACAACTTATAAAGGTGTAGGTAAAAGTTCAGGGAAACCACAAGGGAAAATAGAGTGTGATAGCCTGTTTCCACACCTACGCCTGAGGAGAGCGGGAGAGGAAGTGGTTTATCAGACCCATAAGAGAGTCCTGTAGAGGGCTGACTTGAGAGTAGCAGTGACTTGTAATTAATTAAGCTAGACCAAAGTTACTCTGCAGATTGGGAGCTAAGGGGATAAATCACTCTGACCTTTTTCCCTCCAGGATCCCAGAAAGCTTGGTGACTAGTCAGTCCATGCAGGTCAGTCTCCTGGGAAAGAAAGCAAGTAGAGAAGGAGAAGTGGACCTAGAGAGGCAAATGGAAGACTTTCCGGCACAATCACCAAGGGAGTGATTACATAGGTAAAGAAGAGGACATTCCACTATTAAAGAGCTGGGAGAAGAGAAGGAATAGCAAAAGAGACAGGAGACCCATGAGACAAGTACCCCACAGAAATACTCCTCCCCACAAACAGAGCCACAAGGCAGTGAAGTAGGTTGCCCTGCCCTAGCAATCACCTAAGGCTCCACCCCATACAACCAGTGAGCCAAGATGGAGTCAAATCAGCTCTACCTAATATACAGAAACATAAGGAGGCTGCCAAATTGAGGAGAGAAAGAAATATAGTTCAAATGAAAGAAAATAACATAACCCCAGAAAAAAGAACAAAGTAAAATGGGGATAGTCAACCTATCAAATGCAGAGTTCAAAATACTGGTGATAAGGATGCTCAGAGAACTCAGTGAGTATGGCAGTAGCATAAGGGAAGAAATGAAGGCTACACTAAGTGAAATAAAGAAAAATGCACAGTTAACAAACATTGAAAGGAAGGAAGCCAGGGTTCAAATCAACAACTTGGAACATAAGCAGAAAGAACCAGAGCAGAAAGAAGAAACAAGAATTGAAAAAGGGAGGCGAGGATTAGAAACCTTTGGGACAACTTTAAACATACCAACATCCAAATCACAGCAATGTTAGGAGAAGAGGAAGATAAGAAATCGAAAACTTATTTGGAAATAGACATACAAATCCAGGAAGCACAAAGAGTCCCAAACAAGTTGGACCCAAAGAGGACCATATTAGGACATATCATAATTAAAATGCCACAGGTTAAAGATAAAGAGAGAATCTTAAAAGCAGGAAGAGAAAAGCAGAGAATTACCTACAAAGGAGTTCCCGCAAGACCATCGGCTGATTTCTCAAAAGAAACTTTGCAGGCAAGAAGAGACTGGCAAGAAGTATTCAAAATGAGCAAGGACTTACAATCTAGATGACTCTATCCAGCAAAGCTATCATTTAGAATGGAAGGGCAGGTAAAGTGCATCCCAGACAAGGTTAAGCTAAAGGAGTTCATCATCACCATGCCCTTATTATATAAAATATTAAAGAAAGTTATTTAAGAAAAGATCAAAACTATGAATGTTAAAATGACAACAAACTCACAACTATCAACAACCAAATCTAAAACAAAAACAAAAACTAAGCAACAACTAGAACAGGAACAGAACCACAGATATGGAGATTATTTGGAGGATTATCAGCTGGGAGGGGAAAGAAGAATGGAAGAAATGGTGCAGGAATCAAGCAAAATTGGTAAGAACATGATAGACAGGGAGATGTTAAAAATAGTATAGAAAATGGAGACTACAAAGAACTTATATGCATGACCCATGGGCATGAACTAAGGGGGAAATTGATGGAGGGATACAAAAAGGAAAAAAAATTGGAACAACCTAATAACATAATCAATAAAATATACTTAAGAAAAAAAAAGAAGAAAATGCAGGCTGCTTGTTGAGGGAGGCCACTCAAAGAATTGACATAGGCAGCCTGTTATGGGGATTGTATTAAGTGCTCCTCTTTGACAAAACTGAAGATCTGTCAAAGAGTGAAGGCTTGTCATCTCAGCAGATGGAGGTCACCATGTCTCGGGTGATGAGGAACTGAGATCTCCCAGACAGCTTGGTTTTTCAAGATTCTGTGGTTTGCCAGTCCTCTAGAGACATTATGCCTGTGCTTCAGCTTGGAATTTAGAGTCAAACAGATGTGGATTTGAATCCTAGCTATACATGCAAGTCTGTGAACAGGTTGTATTCTTACTTGTATGCACAGTTCCCCAAACCTGGGAAGTTGGGGGTGGGGGGTACTAATAAATGAAACCCTCAGGTTAAAAAACAAACAAACAAGGCCCTGGCTGGTAGCACAGTGGTTAAGGCGCCGGCCTGCGAACCCAAAGGTCGCAGGTTCGATTCCCCAGCCAGGGCACATAACCAGGTTGCAAACCAGGTCTCCAGTCAGGTCTGTGGCTGGAGGCAGGTGAAACGCAACCATACATTGATGTCTTTCTCCCTCTCTGCCTCTCTCCCTTCCCCTCTTTCTAATAATAATGAAATAAAATCTTAAAAAACAAACAAACAAACAAACAAACAAAAAAAGCCTTGCTTTCATCTTACCAACCTTGGCTTGGTTCCTTCCTCTCTTTACCACTTCTTAGAAAAAAAAAAAAGTTTATGCTTACTGTTTCTATTTTCTCCTATTGCTCCTTAACTATTCTGAACAAAACTGAATTCTAAAAAAATCACTAATGTTTTTAACTAATCCAAAGGCCCTTTCTCAATCCTTATTCTTGAGCACTGGCTTGCAAACCCAAGTGTTGCTGGTTTGATTCCCAGGCCAGGGCACATACCCAGGTTGCAAGCCAGGTCTCCAGCCAAGTCCCCAGGCGGAAGCAGATGAAAGGCAACCACACATTGATGTTTCTCTCCCTTTCTTCCTACCTCCCTTTCTCTCTCTCTAAAAATAATAAAATGTTTAAAAATAAATAAAATATCTAGGCAGAATCCTATTATGTGTTTATCATAATTTATTTAGGCATCTCATAATTATTGGGCACCTACCTTAAATAATATGATAATGAACATATTTCTTTTTAAAAATTTTTATTTATTATTTTCAAAGAGAGGGGACGGGAGAGAGGCAGAGAGGAAGAGAGACATCAATGTATGGTTGCCTTTCACCTTCCTCCAGCTATAGACCTGGCTGGAGACCTGGCTTGCAACCTGGTTATGTGCCCTGGCTGGGGAATCAAACCAGTGACCTTTGGATTCATAGGCCAGCACCTTTCCACTGTGCCACCAGCCAGGCTGAACATATGTTTTTAAGGGGAGAAACTGCTGGGTCAATAGAATATTCAAGGTTTGCGGTAAATATGTCAAGTCCTTAAAAGGACTGTACCATTTATGCTCCCACCAGAAGTGTATGAGCTTGTCCACATCTGTACACATGCCAACATCAAGTAATCATATTTAAAACAATATTTGCTATTTTATTGAGTGAAAAATTATATGTATATATGCCCACCCAATCTTGATCCTCTGCCTCAACAAATGCAGGATATTATTATTTTCTTTTCTTTAAAACAGGAAATCCCTGTCTCTTTTTACATTTATTTTGTCTGAAGACATGGGAGGAGTGATTTATGAACTTTTAACAGTGAGAAGTTATAAAATGATCATTAGCACCTCAGGCCTAACAAAAATTTGAGTTATAATTCCTTGGATTTGCTGTACTGGCATTTCCAAAGATATACTTAATTTCCCATTATTGCCTTATCATTCAACTCTGTGAAGTTAGTTCCTTTCTTCTGGCTATCAGGAAGAAAAAACCATCCCCCACAAGAAAACCAAAGATATCCTCAAAGCAAGCAGTACATGTGTTTGTAAGATGTGATTTCAATGTTTTAGGGTTTAAAAGAAAAAAACAGCAGTGGTTTATGTTGGTCCTGGGATTTTCAATCCTCTTCATTACCCATCATTCCTTCTCCACTTCAATCAAAGGCCTGTCCAAGTCAATAAAAGTAGGAGTTATGTACCCTTTTAGAGGATCTCAAATTACTATTAGTATGAAAAGGAGAACTCAAGTTTCCTTTTAAACCTCTGATGCACAGTGGAACACCCCAAAATTAAATAGCTCTAAAATTTGTCCCCAGCAATTAAAATTGTATTTTAAAATTATGGGTTTTAGGCCCTGGCTGGTGGCACAGTGGATAAGGTGCCGGCCTGCAAACCCAAAGGTCACTGGTTCCATTCCCAGTCAGGGCACATACTCAGGTTGCAAGCCAGGTCTCCAGCCATGTCTCTAGCTGGAGGCAGGCGAAAGGCAACCATACATTTAAGTCTCTCTCCCTCTCTGCTCCCTCTAAAATAATAATAAAATCTTGAAAAATAATAAAAATAGTTATGACTTTTTATAATAAATTTATGTAAACTGGCCAAAAAGATGTTTTAGGCCTCAATCAAATTCTAACATAGCTATGTTACTTTTATACAAACGTATTAGCTTTCACACTTTTACACGTACAAACATAGAACAAACTAGATTGAAACAATTTGGGTCTTAGGACTGTTTACTATATAATTTCTCCTTGGTAGTCTTTAAGTTTTACTAATATATGGTAAAACTAGTTGTGGGGCATTCATAAAGTAAACATTAAGAAAATTACTTTAAAAAGTGTTTCCCTTTGGAATATTTCTTCAAACTGCAAAAGAATATGCAAGATTTTCAATTTTTATTTTTAATAAAAAAAGGTTTTAAAAAAGCTTTAAAGGTCCCGGCCTGTGAACCCAAAAGTCACTGGTTCAATTCCCAGACAGGGCAAATAACCAGGTTGCAAGCTAGGTCTCCAGCCAGTCCTTAGCTGGAAGCAGGTGAAAGGCAACCATACATTGATGTCTCTCTCCCTCTCTGCCTCTCTCCCTTCCCCTCTCTCTAAAAATAATCAATAAAATCTTTAAAATAAAAAGTTTTTAACATCATATGCTCACATTTTTAAGTGCTTTTGTAAGGAAGCCAGTTACCAGCAAATTTCCCTATGGAAACTTCTGTACCTTAAGTGATGTGTTTATAGGCCCTTGTATAATTAATCCCAAAGCTGGGAGACATTGCATTTGCAAAATTACTTCAAATTACACATTTTTCTTTCCCTTTGGTGTTAAGATTTTATTTATTTTCTATGACTTACCAGTTTTTGTAAGTCAATTCCATTCCTAGTACTTCTCCCTCCCCAATAAAGAAGTATTGCTCTATGTGAAACAATGTTCCTTTTGACTAGCTCATATACTGCTGTGTAAGTACTGCCTGCTAAACAATTGCACTACTGGAGCATGCACTTCTGCCTAGTTCAACATACACAAAGTAGAGAGGACTGTTGACAACCTTAGGAAAGTCTGAACCACTTATACGATTAGAAAAAATAAAAAGATAAGACTTCAATTCCATTTTCACTAAAGTAGAGGCAATGAGAAAGGCAATTTGCACAAGAGAAACAGGCTGGTTAGGAATAATTTATATTATTTCTTTGTCTCTGCTGAAATATTAAAGCAAAAATTAGTTTTCAGAAAAGAAGAAAAAGAACCCAACCAGCCCTGGCTGGTGTGTCTCAGTGGATTGAGCACCAGCTTGTGAAAGGTCACAGGTTCGATTCCCAGTCAGGACACATGCCTGGGTTGCTGGCAGGTCCCCGGTTGGGGGTGTATGAGAGGCAGCCAATTGATGTTTCTCTCCCTCTTTTACTCCCCTCTCTATAAACAAATACATAAGATTTTAAAAATTATTTTTATTTTTAAAAGATTTTTTATTTATTATTTTTCAGAAAGAGGGGAAGGGAGAGAGGAAGAGAGGGTGAGAAACATCAATGTATGGTTTCCTTTCACCTGCCTCCAGCTACAGACCTGGTTGGAGACCTGGCTTGCAACCTAGTTATGTTGCCCTGGCTGCGAATGGAACCAGTGACCTTTGGGTTCGCAGAGATATTTTTAAAAAGCCATAAAAAGAAAAGAACTGTACCAAAATTTAAAAAGTATCATAAAATGACCCATAATGGTAAAACTAAGGGTATTACAGAGTTGCCAAGTGATAAAAGCAAGTTCTTAGTTATGTTTTAAAAATTATACATATGGCCCTGGCTGGTAGCACAGTGGATAAGGTGCCGGCCTGCGAACCCAAAGGTCGCAGGTTCGATTCCCCAGCCAGGGCACATAACCAGGTTACAAACCAGGTCTCCAGTCAGGCCTGTGGCTGGAGGCAGGTGAAACGCAACCATATATTGATGTCTGTCTCCCTCTCTGCCTCTCTCCCTTCCCCTCTTTCTAAAAATAATTAAATAAAATCTTAAAAAATAAATAAATAAAAATTATACATATAGCACTGGCTGGTGTGGCTCGGTGGATATGAGCGCAGGTCTGTGAACCAAAAGGTTGCCAGTTTGATCCCCAGTCAGAGCACATGCCCAGCTTGTGGGCCAGGTCCCTTTCTCTATAATTAATTAATTAATTAATTAATTAAATTATATATAGATCAGTATATTCATAAAGTGCTCAAGAAAATACGCCAATTGCTAATAATGAATAAATTTGCATTGTAATTGCAGGAATTTCTATCATATTTTTAAGTTTACTCTCTATAATGTTTGAATTATTTAATAAGTATGTATCCTACGGGTAATATTAAAGGTAATTTTAAAATACACACCATCAATTAATAAAGAAAAACGTATTAGAAAAGTAATTTCAGAAATAGATAAATAGCAGGAACAATACAACAATGGGGGAAAGTTATCCTTTAGTAAGAGCTGAAAGGACAATGGGGTATCAGTATGAAATTATCTTAGCTCTATACCTCACACCCTATAACACATTTACATTAACCAATAGTTGATGCTCTTTAGATAATTTTTGCAAAATCATTAAATTATAAATGCAGAGCAACAAACTTTAGTCAAGTGAATCTCAGTTCAAGTCTTGATACTACCAGTTTACCTTTGGGAAAGTTTAAAGAACATAAATTATCTCTCTGAGCATCAGTCTCTTCATTTATAAAACAAAACACCACCCTCAAAGGGGTGTTATAAAGGTTGAACAGATGATGATGGAAAAGTGCTTTAGCATTGTCAGTACTAAATATTAATGTTTTTGAGCATTACAGGCATTTATTATTAATGTTCATGTGTGTTGTGTACAATTAATACAATATAATTTGGAGGAATTATTGTATTGTAGACAGAGTCTAAGATTTGAAATTGAACAGATGAGATCTGAATTTAACTTTGGTCTATTATAAAATTTGTGATATAGACAAATAATTTCATTTTTCAATTCAATTTCTAATCCATAAAACTCTAATACTAACCCTAATACCCATTTTTTTTAAAAAGATTTTATTTATTATTTCCAGAGAGAGGGGAAGGGAAAGAGGCAGAGAGGGAGAGAAGAGTCAATGTATGGTTGCCTTTCACCTGCCTCCAGCCACAGACCTGGCTGGAAACCTGGCTTGCAACCTGATTATGTGCCCTGGCTGGGGAATCGAACCAGCAACCTATGGGTTCGCAGGCCGGCACCTTATCCACTGTGCTACCAGCCAGGGCCCTAATACCAATTTTAATGAATAACTGAGAGAACTGAATAAGACTAATTAATAAAACAAAAGTAAATTGCTTAAGAGAGCCCGAAAGATAAGCACTGAACATAAATCATCTATGGTAGTGATTTTTCAACCTTTTCCATCTTATGGCACACATAAACTAATTACTAAAATTCTGCAGCACACCAAAAAATACACTTTTTGCCAATCTGACAAAACACAGATATAATTTTGATTCATTCACATGGGATGGCTATTAGGTCAGCGCCCCTGACTAGGCAGGTATTGCATGTTTTAAACATTCTTGCAGCACACAAGTGTGCCTGCCATAGCACACCAGTTGAAAAACTGCTGATCTACAGGATGGAATTATTAGGCAACATGGAAGAATGTCTGGAGATGGTAGTTAAGATATCTTTAGAAAGACAGCAAGGTAATTGTTCTTTGTCTTTCTTGTTACAAAAATACCAATTTTGACAGCACTCAGCCTCCCTCATTTATATTCTTGTTACACTCCACATATCACTACTATGGCACTTGTCATATGTCACCGTTTCTGTTTTGCCCATCTTTCCCATATGACCCAGGTATACTGAAGGAATTAAAACTGGACACCATAAATGCCAATAATACTTACAACACATCACTTCCATAGTGTTTATCTACTAACGTTCTTCTGCTTTTTAACTTTAGTCACTCTTCTGAACTATGTTGCAGTTTGTGCAGGGCAATTTCAGGCCCTGCACACATTCTTTTGCACATTCATGAGGTAAAATGCATGTTTTTCAAGTACATACACAACCTTTCTGCGACTCTGGCTTGACAATATACTTGTTTCTAAACTTTAGAAATATTTATGGCATGGAAAATAAAATCCAGTTTTAAAATATTGTTAGTAGCTCTAGATTAAGGATTTTTGCAAGTATTTTGGATAAAGAATCCTTGTTCAACACAATCATGTGCCTTTTGACTATGTGGGACACAGCCACTCTCTCCATACACTGAGGATTATCACATAAATCCTGTGTATGATCTTTGTTCTCTTCAACTAAATATGCTTTCAGAACAATTTGCCATTAAAACAAAACAACATTCTCCTTAATAAACTGTTATCAACTTAAACACATGGCTGAAGTATGAGCAGTTTGCTCTTGCAGAGGCATAAAACTTTAATCTTATTATGAGTCAGTAATGGATTAGAACATTTTTCTATAAATAAAGAAAATCCTTGCTTCACAAACCTAATTATAGGCTTTTATCTGTTTCTAACGTAAGTGATAGGAAACATTCTTTTTACCCTCAAAAATTGTAATATTTCCCCTTTTCAATAACAAAGAACTCTCCCCTATATGCAAAGCATGCGGGATATCTAAAATGTTTTAACATATAGCCCTGGCCAGATAATTCAGTTGGTTGAAGCATCGTCATCATGGTATGTCTACGTGGCAGGTTCAATTCTCAGCCAGGGCACATACAGGAGGCAACCAATGATTACATGGACAGGAAGAACCACAAATTGATATTTATCTATTCCTGCTCTCTCCCTCTAAAATAAATAAAATTAAAATTAAAATTAAAAACTAAAACTAAAATAAAATATATGGACTTTGTCCTCAAGTTGTTAAGAAGGAAGACAAGCATCCTGCAAAAGAGACCAATTCATAGTAGAAAATATATAGGTAAAATGTGATAAGTGTTGCAAGGGAAGTACAGATAAAACATTACACATAATTGGATATAATATCAGTAAGCAAAATGCAATAACTGAAAAAATACTAAAAAGTAATATTTCACTAGAAAAGATAAAACACAACAAACCCCAAACTCAAAACTCCAGCAGTTTAAGCACAAGGAAATCTTTAGCTGTACTTTTGCTGCTAAGTGGGTATGTCCTGGACTGGCTGGACACACCGGATGGTTTGTTTTGGATCAGCACCCCAAGAGATAAACTACAGGAGGAAACACAATATTAACCAAGCACAATAGCTGTGCTCCAGGGGTCAGCAAGCACTCCATCCTGAACACCCAGTCACAGAGTCACCACTGGGGAATGAGAATGCCATCAAGTTTCCATATCTTTAAACACTTTCTCATTTTTCTTTTGTACAAAAGAACTCCTTTTAAACTGCCAAGCTTTTGTTTTTATTAGGGATTTTCTGACTAAATTGGCAGAATTAATTGGGTTCAGGAAGAGGAGAAAAGGCAAAGATAGGTTCCTATTCTTTCTATCCTCACTCTTATATAACACATGACTAAGGAGTTCACTAGAAATGGAAAAGAATTGTCAGAGTTCATAGAAATCAACTACTGAATGTTAGGCTACTGTGAAATACATAGCTCAGGCCACGTACAATAACTGTATTCACCGACAATTTGTTTCATTAATTTTTTTAATTAAATGGTAATGAAAACAAAAGCTAGACCAATTTGAGCATTAAAATAAATAACAGTAGTATGGGATTATAACCTATAAAACAAAGTAAACATCCATAAATTCATACAAACATAAGTCAATACTTAAACAAATAAATGTGTGAGAAGGGATAACTCTTATAGAAGAATCCCAGTTAATAAATGTTAGAGGAATAAGAGACAGCCCTGGCCACGTAGTTCAGTTAGTGTTGTCCTAATACTACAAGGTTACAGGTTCAATCTCTAATAAGGGCACAAACAAGAAATAGAAGGCTTAGGCCCTGGCTGGTGGCACAGTGGATAGGCGCCAGCCTAAGAACCCAAAGGTCACTGGTTCGATTTCCAGCCAAGGCACATAACCAGGCTGCAAGCCAGGTCTCCAGCCAGGTCCGGAGCTGGAGGCAGGTGAAAGGCAACCATACATTGATGTCTCTCTCTCTCTTCTGCCTCTCTCCCTTCCCTGGTCTCTAAAAGTAATAAATAAAATCTTTTTAAAAAAGAAATACGAAGATCAACTAATAAACGCATAAGCAAGTGGAACAAAATGATGGCCTCCCTCCTTCTAAAATCAATAATAAAAAGAACAGTACAGTATTATCTGTAGGTAAGACCCATTGTTGAATGCTAAAATTAGTGAAAAGTTTAAAAAAGTAACAGGATATTTGTAGTATCAATAAAATGAGACAAATTCATATCGATAAACATTCTACAAAATGATGCAAATAATTCAAAATTGATTACCACAATGTGTTCATTAGTTAATACATATATTACCTCATATAATTACAATTTTTGTCTGTGGTGAGAATATTTAAGATCTACTCTCTCAGCAGCTCTCAAGTACACTCTCTAATATTGTTCACTATAGTCACCATGCCAAATATTAGGTCAAGAACTTATTCATCTTAAAACTGGAAGTTTATATTCTTTGACCAGTATCTTCCGATTTCCCCTGCCCACTTTTACTTCATTCTTTATGAGCCCGAGTAAATCTGAGACGTTAGAATAATGCCAAAACCAAAGAATATTGTTATTCTATAAAGATATCTACATTTAACCCCAGAATTCCATGACAAATGTTCTGGTCAAATAATATTAAAATACTATTATAAAGTACCTTTATATATGTGAACATTTGTCCTTGAAATTGACAGCCCATTTGTGTTAATATTAGCTTCCTGTAATCAGTAAGAGTGCTTATCTTGAGATTATATTTATCTTCATGCACCCTAAATCCTCCTCTCTCTCTGGGAGGAAGATTATTCTAGGACAGGAGAAAGATTCAGCTCTAAGTACACAAGAATTACAGAGCTACACTCAAGTAAGTACCTGAATTACACAGCTACATTCAAGATAGCTTAAGTAAATGACAATATTTAGAGAAGATTAATAAAATAGCTATTAATTTTAAGTATATTATGTTCTGCTCCTTACACATACAAACCCATCCAGAGTATCCTATGTGCAAATACTAATCTAAAAACAGGCAACAGATAGAATTTTAGAGCTAGAGGAGACCTTAACAACAATTCAGTCCAAGCTGTTCCTTTTTTAAAATGTTAAACTGAGCCCTGGCTGGATGGCTCAGTTGGCTGGAGCATCATCGCATGCATCTATTAAAGGCCGCAGGTTCAATCTACAGCTCGAGCGTGTGCACAAGGCAACCAAATCAACGTTGATGTTTCTCTCTCTCATTCTCTTTCTCTCTAAAACCAATCAACATAATCTCAAGTGAGGAATGAATTCATTAAAAAACACATAAACAAACAAATAAAAATGTTAAAGCTGAAATGCTAGGGAAAATGAAGCTCAAAGAAATTTAAAATCATAGAAGACTATTTGTATAGATTTTTCAGCAACCAGTATAAATAAGTCCACACTCAAACTTGCTCACTAGATCTTTGAAGCTAAAAAATGAATTAGTCAGTTCTTATCTAAGATTAACAAGATAATCTCACCAAGTACGAGAGCAAGCATTTACATTCATGTTTCAAGAATGGAAGAAAAGAAAAAAGGGCAAAACATGGGTGCTAACGATATCACTGGGTATGTTTTATTACTACTATTTTATCATTAACATACTTAAAAAATTCAGGCTGGAGTCCTTGGTAATTCACTTTTTCTACATCAGACACAAAACTATTTAAAGAATACCAAGGATCAATATTTAACTCTCCAGTATGCAAACTCTGAAAGCAAATGATGCTTTCTGAACCCTTAAAAGCACCGAGGAGCCTAGTCACAGCCTCTGTTCCTTCCCTGTCATGGGCCTGGCAGTAATGGTGTGGGAAGACATAGGTTGGAAAAGAAGCACAGTAGCCCCAGCCAAGATAAAACTAAATAAAAAGCATGAAATAAGAATTTATTTTTCAAAGAAAGTTATTACTTTTTAGAAAAGATTGTGCTCTCATGTGTCAAAATGGATTACATACGGTGGGAATTCAGAAAAATGAGCACTGTCCCTTTCTGAATCTGACCAATACACATCAGAGAACTACTGTGAGGGTTAATGAGATCAAGTTCATAAAACAGACAGGGATCTGAGCAGACAGGCTCCTTTCAGTACTGTCATTCTGGAATGCGAAAGCCTATTGTGTGGAGAGCATAAAGGCCAAAAATAAAGTTGAAAATTTAAGTGGTGATAATAGCCTCATGGCAATGAAAAAAATTGTTTGAATAATTCTTAAAATGGATTATTCTGCTGAAACATTTGGTGATTGAACAAAATGTTTTGTTTTGTTTTTTAAGATTTTATTTATTATTTTCAGAGAGAGGGGAAGGGAGAGAGATGTCAATGTATGGTTGCCTTTCACCTGCCTCCAGCCATGGACCTGGATGGAGACCTGGCTTGCAACCTGGTTATATGCCCTGGCTGGGAATCGAACCAGTGACCTTTGAGTTTGCAGACTGGCACCTTACCCACTGTGCCACCAGCCAGAGTACATGTTTTGATATCATACACATAAATCTTTTAAAAAGCCTCAGTGCTCTAATCTTACAATATTTTTATTTTCTAGTGGTGGAAATCCTAAAAGTAGAAGACTGAAACAAATACTATCCCATCAAAAATGCAAAGAGGATGCAGGGAATGGGTAGAAAAGCATACACATATAAACCATAAGGGGTTCTTTAACAGGAAATCTCAAAACATATGTATTGGGCTCCCCAGCCTCATGCAAAATTAGAAGAGTCCAGTCACTTTTCTCTTGTCTTCTTTCTCAATCATCTACATCCTCCTTAGAAACAGGAATATGGTTCCTTCTTCTCACATTATCTTTCACTCTTTAAGAACTAATGCAATAAATTCATATATCTAGATAGTGAACATAATTTTTAAAACTCTTGAGATATGAAGTTCTATTCTAACATTAAACAGCTTATTTTAATTTATATTTAACTGGTAGGTAATTCTTATTGAGGATAAAAATAGATGTTTTGTAGAGTTCTATTTGTGTTAAAGGCACAACACATTGTACTAAAACCCTAGTAGTATAGCACATTGTATAGTTTTTTGGAATGGGGGCAGGGAAGGTACAGAACATAAAAGAAAACAGGTGTAATGATCTCATGAACAGTTATTTTCCCATTGAATAAGCATTTACTAATCAAACCTGTTAGAACTAAGGTTCAAAAAGAACATCTCTAGTACTAATATTTTACCCAAATGAATGAGATCTATGCAGCAAATGAAAAAAGAAAAAAACAAACAAACAAACAAAAAGGATCAGCTTCCCAATCTGACCTTGGCTCTACTAGGGTGGAATATTATCAATCTACTGTGTAACCCTACACATAAATTATCTTCTCCCTATTATTTTTCACTGAGGCAAGTTTTGACCCCCAAAAACTGTCAAACTGAGTTGAATCTTCTCTCATTAAAAAGTAGGGCCTAAACTGATTGGTTTTAGGTGACAACAATAACCTTAACAAGGGAATAGCCATAGCTGATGTTGCTCAGTCGATTGAGCGCCGCCCTGAGAATTGCAAGTCACCCGTTCAAATTCAATCAGGGCACGTGCCTGGATTGCAGACCAGGTCCCCAGTTAGGGGGAGCAAGAGGCAACCAATTGATGTATCTCTAGCTCATTGATGTTTTCCTCCATCTCTTCCCCTTTCTATTTAAATAAAAATCTTTAAAAAAAAAAAAAAAAGGATGTTTAAATAAAAACAAAACAAACAAACAAAAATAATAGTACCCCATGGATGGAAAGCAAGGAAAAATAAGGCACTTGATGGGCAGGGATAATCCTAATCAATCACTGTGGTTATAATGTAGAAACCTATAAACTTGTCAAATAAGTACTTTTACCTCTTTTTTTTTTAAACTTTATTGTTGTATTACATCCATCCCCTTTTTGCTCTTCTATGTCCCCCTCCCCACCCACCCATTCCCCCCAAAGTCAATCCCACCTGTTGTCCATGTCCATACCTCTTTAGGAATAAGCAACTTTATACTATCAACACAGATAGAGGTAGAGTTACTAAACTATTTAAGAATTTGTTTCAAATTCTGAAAGAACAGAAACAAAGCAAATTTCTTATTAACAAAAGCTTACAGAAAATATCTTCCAATAGGGAGACTGATGATTAATTACCTACATCTTGCCCAAACAGTATATTTACTGGGGAGATGATGAGGAGTAGTGAATGCTAAACAAAAAGTTATATGGTAGAAACCAACAGTGGCTTCCCACATTCCCAACACTCCCTAAAAGTATAGTGTGTATAGGGTTTGAATGGAAAGGATTTAGTGGAACACAAGGGATTCTTTTACATAACACATTGGTTGCATTTAAGTAGTTTTAAGAAGCATTATTGGAAACTTCAGTTTTATTTTCAGAAGTCACTTATCCCACCTTTTCCTCTCTCAAATCCATCTAGAGTTACCAGAACCATAAAAGTTTCTGGGATCTCTAGGGAGATGCCTGTGAAATCTGGAGGAAAATTTTTAAAAAGCTGGAAAGGCTAGATGTTGGGAAAAGGAAATAGAAAGGAAATATTATCCATCATGTCACATCCACCAAACAAAACGCCAGAACACACAATCAAGATCAGTGGACAACAGGGGAAAGAAAAGAGGAAAGATAAAACTGAAAGGTCTTTCTCCCTGCCTAACAAAGGGTCCCAATAAGTACTTGTGAAATATGAATTCTGGTAACAACCTTAGGATGGAACTGAGGGCAATTATAAAGTACTTACTATTTCTTCCCTTGAACCCTAAGAAAGTAAATTGGGTCATGCATTAAGAATTCCCCTTTTGAGGCCCTGGCTGGTAGCACAGTGGATAAGGCGCTGGCCTGCGAACCCAAAGGTCGCAGGTTCGATTCCCCAGCCAGGGCACATAACCAGGTTGCAAAACAGGTCTCCAGTCAGGTCTGTGGCTGGAGGTAGGTGAAATGCAACCATACATTGATGTCTCTCTCCCTCTCTGCCTCTCTCCCTTCCTCTCTTACTAAAAAATAATGAAATAAAATCTTAAAAAAAAAAAAGAATTCCCCTTTTGCTAAGCGGTACCACTCTGTACAGTCAATTAAAATGACAACTTTAGGGGTGGGGGGAAATCATCAGTATATACCCAAAATATATAAAGAGCTCATGGAAGTTAATATAGAAAAACAAACACAAACAATCCAATAAAATAAACATGGGCAGAGGACCCAAAAAGACATTTCTCCAAAGAAGACATACAGATTATGACCAACAGACAAATGAAAAGATACTTAATATTACCAATCAACAGGGAAGTGGAAATCAAAAACACAATAACATATCACTTCACATGTGTCAGAATGACAATCATCAAAATGTCAAATAATAGGTGTTATCCTATTCATTGCAGCATTATATAATAGCCAAGGTATGAAGCAATCCAGGTACCTGTCCATCAACAGAAAAATGAATACAGATGAGGTATACATATATACACACAATGGAATATTGCTCATACATAAAAGAATGAAATCTTGCCATCTGCAACAAAAAATGGATGGACCTAGAGGGTCTTAAGCTAAGGGCTGTAAGCCAGAGAAAGATAAATGCTGTATGATTTCATGTATATGTGGAATCTGCAAAAAACAAAACAAATTAACAAAAAAAAACAGAAACAGACTCATAGATACAGGGAATGAACTGATGGTTGCCAGAGGGGAAGGGAAAAGGGGGTAATGAAAAAAGTAAAGGGAAATGGGAGGTACAAACTTACAGTTATAAAATAAATTAAGTCACAGGATACAATGTACAGGACAGGGAAAACAGTCACTAATATCATAATAACTTTGTATTCTGAAAGATGGTTACCAGATTTATTGTGGTGATCATATTGTAAGGTATATATAAACGTTGAATCACTATGTTGTACACCTGAAATTAATAAATTATTTTGTTAGCTATACTTTCCTTAAAAATACATTAAAATAGAATAAAGAACACAAAAACCAGAACAAGAAAAAAATACATTAAAAACAAATAATAAAAAAGAACTTCCACAATTACCCCACAATCATCAGCATATAAACACTATGACCGTATGTGAATGGCACAGCAGTAACATCACTGAATAATTTCCATTTCTACTTCCGTAACTAAACTAATGATTTGAATTAAGCAGAAAAGTCGTTTCATGCTGAGAAAAATGTGGTAAACTGAAGAACGGAAAATATTTGCTTAAACCATAGACTAGTCAACTGAGATGGATTACTGAAGGGGCCAATGTTGCAAATTTCCATATGTTGGTAGATCATCTGAAAACATAGCACTTCATTTTAAGACTGGATGTTCTTAAAAACGTTTTAAGTTTCCTAAAGCCTAAATCTGCAGTCAGTTCATTTAGGTTGTTAGCAATGTAGTAACCCAAGATATTTTCTTTCCACAGAGCATAATCAATGAATCATCTGTTCCTGTGAAGAATTTGTGCTTCTGAAAGAATTTTAAATCTATGCTAGGCAAGGCCTCATGTACTAAGTCTAAAAGGAACTGTGGCAAAGTCTGACTTCTTAGAAACTACTGTCTCAACATGTTTCTCTTTTAAGAAGCAATGAAATTCTATATATGGAATGAGACCTGGACATACAGCTCAGTGAATCTGTTGTCCGGTGGGAGATTTCTGATGATACTAGAGACCCCATTGACCTCGTTGAAGCAAATGCAGCTGAGTCACAAACTATCTAACTACTTTTGCTTCCCCATACTGGGAGCAAAGAAGGAGAGTCCTCACCCATCTCTAGCTTATAAAACAATATTAAGGAGAAGGCTCTCAGTACACAGCAGATTTGTATTGCAATAATTAAAAAGTATTTAAGAAAACTTTTAAATGGAAAAGGCAAAAGTATTATTTTTAGAATTATCAATATGTAGGAGGATCTTTCTATGTACTAGATGGGATGCTGCCTGATTCATGAATTGCTGAATAAAGCCAATTGGATATTTTTTAAAGGAAAAAGTATATCAATAGTGTATGAAATTCACAAGCTACATTTGGTATAAATAGTAATTATCACATTAAGCTCTACTATAAGCTCTTTAGAGGTAGGCATTTTTGTTTGTTCAAAATAATGTCTACTAACTGAGGAAATATGAGGAGTTAGTCCTGAAAATTAGGACAATGAGAAAGCCAAAGAACAGAGGAGACAGGACCAGACGCTGTACCCCCTTAATCAAATAATAAATGACTGCAAAGAAGTTTGACCAGATCATGGTTAAATTTGATATGCTGGTAAAGGATCACAGAAAAGCTGCGAATATGAATAGGCCTTCAGTGGTCAGGGGAAAAGGGGTTGGGGGGAGGGGGGAGGCAGAGGCAAGAAAGGGGAGCAGCTTAGACAAGAACCTAGTATAAAGGAACCAAGGACATGGACAACAGGTGGGATTGACTTTGGGGGGAATGGGTGGGTGGGGAGGGGGACAGAGGGGAGCAAAAAGGGGATGGATGTAATACAACAACAATAAAATTAAAAAAAAAAAAAAGATGTGATTGAACATTATAGATATTCAGGGAAAAGCTGGCATTATAGAAGCAGCTGACCTAAATATTGGTATACATGAGGGAGAAGAATCAGGGCCCTATATGATTGTATTGCTTCACTGATCTGCTCCTCAACCAGCTAGCACCAGTTTCTCCTAAAAGGCAAAATGAGATACCAAAACAATTTTGCATCCAGGTATGAAGTGTAGAAGAGAACGGAGATTAGCATTTTTTGAACACCTATTACGTGCTTGGTACATTATAAAAATTATTTTATGTAACCTCACAATCAGTTGACTGAAGAAATGCTCTCTCATTTATTGAGTGTTAGTGGGTAGTCCTTTTAGTTCTGTGACATTAATACCATTGCAATGCTACACTGTATATGATTTAAATAAAAGGTAGAGAATGCATCAAAATCCTTTATTATTATTATTATTTTTTAAAGATTTTCTTATCTTATTTTAGAAAAAGGGGAGGGGAGGGAGAAAGAGAGGGAGAGAAACACTGATGTGTGAGAGACACATCCACTGGTTCTCTCTCCAACAAGCCCCCACAGGGACAGAACAGCAACCCAGGCATGTGTCCCAAATAGGAATTAAACCTTATCAGTCAGGTGAGCACAAAGTAATAGCAAAGAAAAATAGTGAATATATAAAAATTACTTCAAGATGGTTCACAGGTATAAACTTGTAACACAACCATAAAACTTCTAGAAGAAAACAAATCTTCATGACTTTGAGGTAGGCAAAGATTTGCTGTACAGGACACACAACACTAATGATGAAAAAAATATTTTTTCAGTTCATCTGAATCTGCCATTAAGAAAATGACTAAATAAAAAGGAAAACAATATATCTTAAAAAATGAGTAGACAAACTACAAAGCAGAAAAGTATCACAATACACAGGTCTCACAACACACTTGTATTCAGAATATACAAAGAGTTCTACAAACCAATAATAAGATAAACACCTAATAAAAAATAGGTAAAATACTTAAAACAGATACCTGTTAAGATAATTGTATGGCCAGTAAGCACACAAAAAGTGTGAAATACCATTTCACATCTACTAAAAAGGCTAAAATAAAAAGACTAAAAATATCTAATGTTGGCAAGTTTGTAGCTCAAAGAGAACTCTCACATATTGTTGTTGAGAGTATAAAATGACACATCTACTCTAAGGAACAGGTTGGCAATTTCTTACAGTTGAACCATATGAGCCAGCAATTCCATTCTTAAATATTTACCCAAGAGAAATAAAATGTATATTCACACACACACACACACACACACACAATTAAATTCAAGACTGCTTACAGCAGTCTTATTCATGGCATCCAGAAACTGAAAACAACCTAAATATCTATCAATAGGAAAATTATGGTATACTTGTATAATAGACTTGTATAATCAGCATTAAAAAAGAATAAAATGTCCTGGCTGGTGAGGTTCAGTGGACTGAGCATGGCCTGTAGACCACAGGGTCACCAGTTCAATTCCCAGTCAGGGCACATGCATGGATTGTGGGCCAGGTCCCCAGTTGGGGGCACGCAAGAGGCAACCACACATTGATGTTTCTCTCCCTCTCTCTCTCCCTTCCCCTCTCTCTAAAATATAAACAAACAAAACAAAACAAAAACCAAACAAACAAAAAAAGAACTGCTATATGTAACAACCATGAATTTCAAAAACATAATGTTAAGGGAATGAAGCCTTGTACAAAGCAGTACCTACTGTATGATTCCATTCCTATAAATTTCAAGAACAGACAAAACCAATTTATGGTAAATGAAATCAGAAAAGTAAGGGTGGGGAAAGGAATTGACCGGGAAGGGCAATGAGGGACACTTCTTAGGGAGATGAAATGTTCTAGGGCTACAGTGGATAAGGAGCTGGCCTGCGAACCCAACGGTCACTGGTTCGATTTCCCAGCCAGGGCACATAACCAAGTCTCCAGCCAGATCCGTAGCTGGAGGCAGGTGAAAGGCAACCACACACTGATGTCTCTCTGCTGTCTCTGCCTCTCTCCTTTCCCCTCTCATTAAGAATAATAAATAAAATCTTTAAAAAAAAAAAAATGTTCTAGGGCTTATGTAATGGTTACACAGATGAATAAAATTAAGGAGCCAAAATTAATGAAAGTTGTACTTAAGTCATCCAGTGTAAAAAAAATAATTGGACTTGTAAAAACTTTTATCTAAATTTTTAAAACTGCAAAATATATTTACTCACCCAAGGATATTTTTTTAGTTGCCATTTGAGGTGGGGAGAGAAAAAGGCACCAATGAGAGAGAGCAACATAAATTCCCTGCCTCCTGTATGAGCCAAGACCAGTGATCTAACCAGAGAGGAGGATCAAACCCATAACATAACAACATGCCCTGGTCAGGAATCTTTTGGTTATGGGACAATGCTTCAATCAGCTTAGTCATACTGGCCACGACTACGAAATATTTTTAATATGCTAAAAGTGTAGAGTATAATAAACATTCATATAGCCAACTTCATCAGTCTGAACACTGTCATATTTATTCAGTTTTGTTTCTCACAAAAAGCCCCCTTGAACTTTTCCCTCAGTCCATTCATCTTCCTGCCCTAGCAGTAATCATATCCTGAACCTAATGGATCACAAATGTGTTGTTTTTCTTATATTTCAACTCTGTGGACCTAAAAGAATTATATTGCAAGAACATTTTTAAGTTACCTACATTTTATATTTAAGATTTCATACTCCATAATTTCATCCTTCTTTCATTTTTTTTAATTAAAAAAACTTTTTTTAATTTTATTATTTTTTAGAGAGGGGAAGGAAGAGAGGGAGAGAGACATCAATGTATGGTTGCCTTTCACCTGCCTCCAGCCACGGACCTGGCTGGAGACCTGGCTTGCAACCTGGTTAGGTGCCCTGGCTGGGGAATCGAACCAGCGACCTTCGGGTTCACAGGCCGGCACCTTATCCACTGTGCCACCAGCCAGGGACATCATCCTTCTTTCATTTAACAAACATACATAATACCAATGATGTGTTTGGTACTTTGCTAGGTGCCAAGAACACAATGTAGAGGAGCAGAATGCCTAACATAATTTCATGTCAGTGTGCTAATGCTAACTGAGGTATATATTAATTTATTTGAAAGAGAAATTGATTCCCCATGTTGTCAAAATATTCCTAGCATCTATAGTCCTAAAACACTGAGTAAATTACTTAACAATAGCCAACACAAATAAATATGGTATTTATGCAAATAATTCCCCTTTCTCCTGCTTTTTCACTCTAAAGAGGACAAAGAAGGGATTATTTGGCATCTAAGTCCTAGACTTTGACCTTTCTTTGCAATATTCATTAAGAGAGTCTTGCCCTCATTGGCTAAAGAACAATCAAGAAACCTCAAGTTACACAATAATTGGGGACAAAATTAATTGCAATCTACGTAGATGGCTCTCTTCTCTAAATGATTCTTTTCCATTTGGAGAAAGAGATCATTTAAAAATTTTTCTGTGTTGGCCTTTACTTAGTTATTATTAGTTACTAGTTATAATGAAAAGCAGAAGAGCAAAAGTTGATTTATCTACAAATCTTTAATATAAAACCTCTTATTTGGCACTTCCATGCATCCCTATCACAGCAGTGAAGATAACAATAAGGTATTACAAATCTGGAGTTTCCATGGTGATGATCAAAGAAAGGTTCAATGGCATTTAAACGATTTTTAGTATTAAAAATAATGATTGTATTCTAATTCTCTGAACAATCTATGTGGTTGCACATAGTCAATTTATATTAACTACGATTCTTCATTCTCTGATTATCTCATATTTAGAATTGTAAAATATGAGAACTGGAAGACACCAAGGCTTGTAATGCTGAACTCTTTTTTTCCAAGGTCACATTAAGAGCTAATGGCTGTCAGATATGCTTTGCTGCATTTTTCCCAAGTACCTTGTCCTCTCATGCTTCAGTTTGGAACCAAATAAATTATGGCACCAGAAGACTCAGGTAGTTTCTATAACTACATTCTGAGGGTGAGAGAGGCCTTAATGAGCCCAAATTCCTTTTGAGACCCAAGCTCAGAGGAAGTAGGAAGAAATATGAGAAATAAAAAAAGAATAATTGCCAATGATACCTCAGACAAGGGTCTGATCTCCAAAATATATAAAGAACTAATGCAACTCAACACCAGGGAGACAGACAACCCAATTGAAAAATGGGCAAAGGACCTGAACAGACAACTCACTGAGGAAGATATACAAAGGGCCCAGAGGCATATTAAAGAATGCTCAACATCGCTAGTCATCAGAGAGATGCAAATTAAAACCACAGTAAGATACCACCTCACACCTGTCAGAATGGCAATCATCAGCAAATCAACAAACAACAAGTGTTAGCGAGGATGCGGGGCAAAGGGAACCCTCATAGACTGTTGGTGGGAATGCAGGCTGGTGCAGCCACTGTGGAAAACAGTATGGGGTTTCCTTCAAAAACTAAAAATGGAACTGCCTTTTGATCCAGCAATTCCACTACTTGGACTATACCCAAAGAATCCTGAAACACCAATTCAGAAGAACCTATGT
>PVIW01003790.1:143029-154856 GCA_004026585.1 Noctilio leporinus
CTATTTACAATAGCCAAGTGCTGGAAACAGTCTAAGTGCCCATCAGTGGATGATTGGATCAAAAAACTTTGGTACATTTACACAATGGAATTCTATATAGCAGAAAGAAAGAAGGAACTTGTACCCTTTGCAACAACATGGATGGAACTGGAGAGTATTATGCTTAGTGAAATAAGCCAGTCAGTGAAGGACAAATACCCTATGATCTCACCCATTACAGGACAATAATGAGCAAAGCTAACAAGCAAAACAGAACCAAGTATATGAATACAAGGAATAGGCCTTCAGTGGTCAGGGGGAACGGGGTAGGGGATAGGGGGGAGGGGGGAGGCAGAGGCAAGAAAGGGGAGCAGCTTAGACAAGAACCTAGTATAAAGGAACCATGGACATGGACAACAGGGGGAATTGACTTTGTGGGGAATAGGTGGGTGGGGAGGGGGACAGAGGGGAGCAAAGAGGGGATGGATGTAATACAACAACAATAAAATAAAATAAAAAAAAAAAAAAACCAAAACCAAAAAAACCCACCTCTAGTGAACAGTGATTTTCAGAAATTCACTTTAGCTTTTTTTTTTTTTAACTTTTATTTATTATTTCCAGAGAGAGGGGAAGGGAGACAGACAGAGAGGGAGAGAAACATCAATGCATGGTTGCCCCCAACCTCCCTCCAGCTATGGACCTGGCTGGAGACCTGGCTTGCAACCTGGCTTGCAACCTGGCCATGCACCCCAGCTGGGAATCGAACCAGCAACCCTGGGTTCTCAGGCCGGCACCTTATCCACTGTGCTACCAGCCAGGGCTAGCTTTTTTTTTTTTTTTTCCTGTAGAATTTATATTTGCTGGAGTTAGGTTAATTTTTAAAATTACTTTTACTTTATATTCATTGTAAAAACAAACACTGTTTTATTCTATAATGTAATTAGTAATCTTTGAAGAGACTAATACAGAATATTTCTTTTTTATTAAGATTTTATTTATTATTTTTAGACAGAGGGGAAGAGAGAGGGGCAGAGAGGGAGAGAGACACTGATGTATGGTTGCCTTTCACCTGCCTCCAGCTACGGACCTGGCTGGACACCTGGTTTGCAACCTGGTTATGTGCCCTGGCTGGGAATCAAACCAGCTACCCTTGGATTCCCAGGCCAGCACCTAATCCACTGTGCCACCAGCCAGGGCCCAGAATATTTATTCTTAATAGCTTAAAATATGGTATTGATTACTAGTTATTTAAAAAAATACAGACTGCCCCTATTGCAATGAAAACAGCTAACAATTTAAATATCTTTACTGGTCAACAATTATAGCAGAAGAAGGAGGCAAACCCAAGATACTTTGTGTTCAATGAAACAGACTGCTTCATGTGGGCATATATATATATTTTTTTTTGTAAAGGTAAATAAAGTTTGAAGAATGTTACTTTGCTAAAATTGATGTTTTTCAAAAGTAAAAAGACATTAATAAATTAAAAAGGAAAGAGCTAATGAAAATGTTTAGCTAGAATAATTACGAAAGAAAAGTTGATTTTGCATTACAAAGCAGCAGGATAATGAACAAAACTGTTAAAAGAATACCTAAGAAGTCCCTTGTATCATCACATGCTTGTCCCCATCTCTGCCCTCTGGACAAGCAATTCCCCTCACACAGAACACCTCCACCATCCACACTTCGCATCTCCATTCCTCGTCTTCCCTTCTTTCACCTGACCCAAAATGCATTCCTTACATTAGGCACTCCTTTATTCCAAGATCTTTCAGCATTTGTCTATTACTTATAAAGTATGAAATAATTTGGATTAATTTATGTAGTTCACTAACATTTATAAACTCATTCTGGATACTTCTTAAAAATACAGAGTGCCTAGCAGAGTGTGTGTACTCCATATGAGTTGATTAATCATGCACAGCTATCGATTTGTGCCAACCATGAAAAAAATCAGACACCCCCAAAAGACTAGGAGACATTAATAATAACCTCCAGATAGGAATGACAACAAAGAATCCAGAGTACAATTTCCTGTACATTAAGTCAATCATGACCATAAATCCTGTTGGTCTTTAGACTTGCTAGTTTCTTAACCTAAACTAATCCATCAGAGAAGCAATCTGTTACAATGGTAAACACCAAGAGCTATGGAGTCTGATAAGTCAGAGTAACTACCATCCAAATGCTGTCACCTTATGTGAATTATTGAATCTCTTCCAGGCCTCAATTTCTTCATATTTAAAACAGGTATGATGTTACATGCCAAACAGGTGATAACTGTGATAATATATGTAAACAGCTTAGCAGAGTACGCTCTTAATAATATTATTATTTACATCTATTTTCTTATTTTTATTTTTTTTTAAATTTTTTAAAAAGATTTTATTTAATTATTTTTAGAAAGAGGGGAAGAGAGAGAGGCAGAGAGGGAGAGAGACATCAATGTATGGTTGCTTTTCACTTGCCTCCAGCCACAGACATGACTGGAGACCTGGCTTGCAACCTTGTTATGTGCCCTGGCTGGGGAATCGAACCTGCGACCTTTGGGTTCGCAGGCCAGCGCCTTATCCACTGTGCTACCAGCCAGGGCCTTATTTTCTTATTTTTTTAAATTTATAGTTTAGCTACAAAAATATTTTAAGCTCTGTAGCTTCAGCATCTGTATTGCCGTGGTGAAATCACTGTGGTGGATGTAAGTCTGCCTTACCACGACCCCATCCCACATTGCATAATGTGGTGAGCCTGCCAATTTCAACATACCAGGGATGAACAAGTGACCCCGGCCTAGCTCAGTGTCCATTATCTTGGAAATAATGATAGGTTGAAGGGGTAGACAAAACTACTTAGAACCCATCCCAGAGACTGATATGTGAGTGCCAGGAGAGTTTTCTTTTTTAACAGGGTTACTAAGTTACGGCAATATATTCCCAGAACTGCCAGTACCATCTTCGCTGACTACCTAGAATTAGACTCTCCACAGCAGGAGGTGTTGCAGCCAAGATAATTTGAACCTTTGGATCCCTCTGGACCTAAACCTAGATCCATCCCCACTCTTAGGAGTTATATGAGGCAATATATTCCACTTCTGCTTAGTTTCATTTGGGTTTCTGCAACCAAAATAATCCTTACTAAAAAAAAAAAAATGTGTATGTCTATTTTGATAATGATTTTTCTCCATCCCAATCTAACTTCAAGGTCTATCCCTGAGTCCTATATATTTTTGTTGTCCCAGTTATAAAATGATAATTATAATGCATAGGTATGAAGTTCCTTGAAATTCACATAAGAGTGATTTTTAAAATGTGCTAATACAAATACTGGGAATAATTTGGTATTCACTTTGGAGTGTCAAGAGTGTTTTAAAAACTCCAGCTAGTTCACCTGTACCCAAGCAAATTCAGTCCTCCTGCTTTCCTTTTACAGTTGGCTATAAAGTTTCTAAATTGCTTAACTAATATGGAAGTTTCTCATTTAATCTTTTATTTAGAACATTGTGGTGGACGCCTGTTGTTTATGTCTGCCTAGCATCCATTTTGTGTCCCTCAGGTAACATTACATTGATTATCCTTTGAGAATTCCATCCTTTCTGTCCATGTGGAACCAAGAGAGGTTGCCCTATTCCCTGGCTCCAAGGTGAGTACTTGATCTAAGCCTGGTCAATCTGAACATCCCAAAGCCCTTATCACATAATTGTAACATAGATGAGTGAGGTCCAGCTTTCTGGCAGAATGGGAAAGATATTACAAAGACATTAGTTTTCTTCATATTATGGATTTAAAACAATTTTAATAAAAATATTTAAGGATATTTTTAAAGAATGATAAAATCATTCCAAACCTTATCTGGAGAAATAGTAATTATACCAACCTGCAATTATTTATTGATATTTTTCAAATTTTTCTTAATTGGGATAGTCCACTTGAATTATCATATGTTAAATGTTAAAGGTACAACATAAAGTATGGTATGTTACAAAAACCCTCAAATAGAATACAATTGAAAATCCAGAATCACATTTAAAAATATTTAAAAATTGAGTGTATAAAGAAAGATACAGCCCTGGCTGGTTGGCACAGTGGATAAGGCACTGGCCTACAAACCCAAAGGTTGCTGGTTCTATTCCCAGCCAGGCTATATAACCAGGTTGCAAGCAAGGTCTCCAGCCAAGTCCGTAGCTGGATGCAGGTAAAAGGCAACCACACGTTGATGTCTCTCTCCCTCTCTGCCTCTCTTCTTTTCCCTCTCTCTAAAAATAATAAATAAAACCTTTAAAAAATTAAAAATGTACATTTCAAATCAATTGGCAAAGGACAGGTCACTCCTACACTGGCAGAGAGGTAGCACGTGTATTGTAACTCACCACAGCACACTCACTGCAGACATCACTAACTAGCACGCTTTCCTGCTGAACCCAGATATGGCTTTGGAATCTCCCCACATGGCATGCCAGGCAGCCTCATCCATCCAACACACAGTGAGTGCAAGTAATGTTGAGACAATCAGCTAACTATCTGAGAAAATAAAGTTACAGCTCTACCGCACACCATATGCCAAAATAAACTCTACGTAAAGAGTTAAATGTAAAAACAACAAAACAAAACAAAACAAAAATTGAAACCATAAAAGGACTAGCACAAAGCTGTTGCAAAAAATATTCTCAGAGAGAAACAAAAGTCCTGAGGTGAGAGATGAGGGAGTGAGAGTAGAGTGGTGGCTCTCAGCACTTCCGTGGTTCCTGACATTTCTGAGGCCTGGCTACTCAGCTTTCCCTGACGTCCTGAGACCTATCTGCATCTTTCCAATAACTGTACCCTTTTAATTTTAATTAGCTTGAATAGTTTTCTGCACTTTAAAACCAAAAGAGCATAGAATAAGTAACGGGTCCTATTATTTTTTGTTGTTAATCAACTTATTTTACTTAAAATCAATCAATCTGTAATTTTTCTGACTCTCTTTCAATGAAAAATCAAAGCTTCCCATTTTCCGAGTGTGAGGTGTAACATTTCACAAAGATGACAATAAAATGGAAAGATACATGACTCACCTTTCTCATCTCTCCGATTAAGTTTAGTTTTCATAAAGCATTTTAAGTAATTTGCAAATTCAAAAACAAGAGGGTCAGTAGAGAGTAGGAAAAAAAAATGTTGCAGAAAACCCAAAGGAACTTTTTAAAATCTGCACTTCACATATTCTTACCTATTTACATGACAAAGCATTCTAGCAATGTCTTGGGACCTGGATTACACAAATGAAACCAAATTTGAGTTTTGTAAACTAGTTTACTCTTTCCCAAAGGCAAATTATTGACACCATGATCACTGGCACTAGTTTACATACAAAATTATTTCATGAGTTTTTAAAATGAATTTATACACAAATTTGATGAATCTGTATAGTTTCCTTAGAATAGCACGAAGTAATTAAAATAAATTGTACTTCTGTACTGCTCTAGGCACAAAATTTTAATCTCCCAAGAACACATCATCATTTCTCCAGAGGAAGCCAAAAGCTCATTTCTCTCATCTGGGGGTGGAACCTTTAAAGGAAGAATATTCTCATGCTTTTGTGACTCCATATAATGTTTATAGACTAAATTTTTTTCTTTTCAGTCCCCACAGCCACAACAGTTACCTTGCCTAAGTGCTTTATAACAAAGGTGAATGGTATAAGCTTAACACCCTCCCAATTACACCACCCACCCCCGCCCCCACTGGTAACAACTAATCTTATACTGTCCCTAGGTAGAAATCTCGGGACTAAATCACCATATCCAGTCTGCCCCCACATCCTGTCATTTCTTTCTTTAAAACAGTGGCTCTCCATTTTCCACCCCAATATTTCTGAGGGATCCAACGCCTGTGATAGTAACAGAGGTTCACTGCCAAAGATTCTCTACAAGTTTCAAACCTTTGGGTGCATAGGCACCTGGGGGCAGGGGGGCTGCCTGGGTGGGAAACAGTCCCCGGTGGATTCCGCTGTCTTCTAGCAAGAAATGTCTGCTTTAATGTTTCCTGAACTGAATCTTTCTCTCTAATCCCAGAGCCACTGGCACTATCCCCTTCAACGGTTATCACCTCTGTTTGGACTGAGTTTTATTACAACAGCTGCAGTGTTCCTACCTTTGGTCTTTCCTCTTTGAATTGCATTTGATGCATCCACTGCTGCCAACCCAAAATTCTGTTCCCATCATGTCACTTCCTGGCTCAAAAATGGATTGCATCAGTTCCCCACCCTTTCTCTCTCTTCAACCTCTCCCTTTCTCTGTTGGCCTCCTCTCTTTGCTGTACAAGTATGTCCCAATTCCTTCCTATTTAAAACAAAACAAATTACCGCAGAAGTAAAACCTGACTTGGACATTTCATTCAACTCTAGTTACCATCTTTGCCTCTTATTTTTCTGAGAAGCTTTTTAAAAGTGCAGTCTACTCACTGCCTTCTGCTCCTGTTGACTGCAAAAACTACTCTTATGAAAATGCTAACAATCCTGTTCTGATTACCAAACCCAAGGGTCCTTGACTTTCTTGGCTTCTGTGTAGCATCTGAAGATGCTTATCACTACCACCTTCTCAGACTCCTGCCTCCCTGACTTCCACTGCACTATCTTCTCCAGACTTGCTCCCTGCCTCCTCGACTGTCTCCTTCTGGTTTCTTCTTCCTCCACTCTCACTTTAAATGAGGGGTTCTGTGAGGTTCCATCCTGGTTCCACTTCTCTCTCTCTCTCTTTTTTAAATTTTTTAAAAGATTTTATTTATTATTTCCAGAGAGAGAGAGGAAGGGAGGGAGGCAGAGAGAAAGAGAAACATCAATGTATGGTTGCCCTTCACCTGCCTCCACCCACAGACCTGGCTGGAGACCTGGCTTACAACCTGGCCATGTGCCCTGACTGGGAATCAAACCAGTGACCTTTGGGTTCGCAGGCCGGTAGTCACTGTGCTAGCAGCCAAGGCCCACTTCTCTTTTTAATTTGCACTCTTTTGACAATTACATTCACATATAGTCTCAATTACCACCTCTATCCTCATATCCCAAACCTTCAGCTCAGTTTTGACACTTCTCTTGACAGTAGTTCTATATTTAAAAAAGCTACTGGCCTTTTGCACCAGGTTGTCACACAGGTTAACTAAGTTTAACATGTCCCAGATAAAACTTTTTATTTATTTTTTTATTTATGTGTTTGTTTGTTGTTGTATTACATCTATCCCCTTTTTGTTTATTTAAAATATTTTATTTCTTTATTTTTAGAGACAGGGGAAAGGAGCGAGAAAGAGATGGAAAGAAACATTAGTATGTGGTTGCCTCTCACATGCCCCCAAGCAGGGAACTGGCCTGTAAACAAGCATGTGCCCTGACTGGGAATCGAACTGCCAACTCTTTGGTTTGCAGGCTGGCACTCAAACCACTGAGCCACATCAGCCAGGGCTCAAACTTATTATCTTTACTCAAAAAACTAGTTCTTCCCCCACTCGTTTTGGTTTCATAGCTATCCAGTTTCCCAAGCCAGACATGTAGGAGTAATTCTCCACGTTTTTCTCTCCCTCAGCCACCAAGCAAAATGATCACTAAAACCTGTTGTTTCTGTCTTTAACATTTTTCCAGTTTCACATTGGCCTATCTAGTCTCACTCTCCTTGTGGTTTCACAATAGCCTGCCACCTGATTTCCCTTTCATCATGTCTTGGGCTTCCACTTTACCTCTGCCACTTTGAACTTTCTAAGACATCAGTCCCTCATTTAAAGCACTTTAAAGTCTGAGTGGCTTCCCAGACCTAAAACTATTTTTTTAAAGAATTTATTTACTTATTTTTAGAGACAGAGGGAAAGGAGGGAGAAAGAGAGGGAGAGAAACATCAGTGTGTAGCTGCCTCTCACATGCCCCTAGTTGGGGACCTCACAGGCAACCAGGCATGTGCCCTGACTGGGAATGAACCAGTGACCCTTTGGTTCACAGGCCAGTGCTCAATCCACTGAGCCATACAAGCCAGGGCCCCAGGCCTAAAACTTTTAACAGTACATACCTATCAGTAAAACTTTGAGTCTACACTCTGATGCTATAAGTATTCATTAATGCATACAGTGAATATTATAAAAAATACAAAATATAGAAATAAAAAAAGAATAAGATAAGAATGAAATAAATACACAAATATATCCCTGATGAAGTCATACTTTATTAGCTACTACAGTACAATATTCTTGGGTGAAATTAATTATTAATAATAATGTGCTAATCCACATTTCACATAGTCTACTTGGCAATTTCATTTTTTAGGCTGGCTTCTTTTTTTGTTACCTTTAAGTTTTTTTAATTTGTTGGTTTTGAGAGAAAAATTAAAGCATTGGTTTATGGTTCCACTTACTTATGCATTCATTGGTTGATTCTTTTATGTGCCTCGACCAGGGATCAAACCCACAACGTTGGAGCGCTGGGACAATGCTCTAACCAAGTGAACTACCTAGCAGGTGCTAGTCTGACTTCTTGACAGATATGATTACCTTGAAATGTGACAAAGAGCTCCTGCTAGGAGAAATGTCAGCTCTATCGTTTTGTTATTGTTTGTTGTGTTAGAATCATTTTCAATCCATGGCTTCTTTGTACATATCTTTAAGTCACTTGTTCATTGTATAAAAACTGAGTTAAAAAAAGAAAATATAAAGTAAACCCCCTCAATCAGCCTCAAATAAACTGCAGTGAGTTTCAGTGTGATAACAGCAGACAAATTAGTTAAGTCACCACTCCCTGTTACTTTGCTCTTAAGATATCACCTTGTATGTTGAATGTATTAGGGCACTGTCTTATAAGACTGAGAACCAGTGTCATCTACCCATACATTAAATATTAATAAAGCTCAAGACCTTTTATCAGGTTGAAAAGTGAATAAAGGGTGGGGCAAAAGTAGGTTTACAGTTGTTTCTATGGAAAATAATACAATAATTAATAAATAATAATACAAGAATAAACTGTTCAGCATATTCACAACTGTAAGCCTACTTTGTACCACCTGGTGTAAACCCCACTTAGAGCCCTCTGCTTGGCACTGCACACAAGGCCCTGATGATCTGCCTCTGCCCATCTTTCCTGCCTGCCCTCCAGGTACACACTTCCCACACCTTACCAAGCTTTACTTCTTTCGATACACCAGACACTTATCACTTTTTAATCTCTGACATGCTGTTTCTTTGAGCTTCTTTCTACCTCTGTTTCCACGGCACCACGTCCTTATCTCTTAGAGCACTTACCACAACCTGCTATGAGGTTTCCTTACTAAGCCTAAAGGGCAGGAATCACTTCCAATTCTGAATTCCTAGCATTTACCATAATACCTTGTTTGCAATAGGTACTTAATAAATGTTGACTGACAGAATGAAAAAGGTCCAAATTCCTCTGGCTGGCTTTCAAGACCTTGAATAATCTGGCTCCAATTTATCTACCCAGCTTTATTTTCCTTCCTCAAGTCCAATCCAATTCTCCTCACTTCCTATCATATGTCATGCTCATTTTGGTTTTTGCTCAGGTTACCCCCTCAACTTAGATGGCCTTCTGTATAGAGAAGCAACCTGGCCTTCACAGCTCAGATTATCCTTTCCCCATGAAGTCATACTCAACTCTTCAATCTCCCAAATGATCAGCCCCTTCAGAGAACTCTTGAAGAGTGAGTACCATACATTTTAGCAGTTACTTTCTATGTGGTATATTTTTCTCACCAATCCAGTCTAAGTCCTCAGATGCTAGGAACCACCTTCAACTTGTTCTGCACATTGCAACATGATGATGCATAAGAGATGCTAAACAATCTGACTGACTGGTTGAAGGCAGCCTGGTACAGGGAGAAAGCACGACACTGGGTTTTAGTCCAAGTTCCACCACTAATTAGGTGACCTTGAACATGCCACTTAAACCTCTCTGGTCATTAATTTCTCATCTTGAAGATGAGACTTTACAACTTTTTAAATTCCAGGTAAGATTTTTTTTCCTCTTGCCCAAAGAAAACATTAAATTTTTTCTTTAAAAATCAAGAGAAACTCTTGAGACCTTTAGTGACTCGCTTAACTTTAATGAACTTCAGTGTAATCGTCTATAAAACAAGGACACAACAGCCTACCACATCAAAGGACTGTGCAAAGGTCAGATGAGAAAATACAGATAAAAATGCACAAATAATTTTAGAATCCTGGTAACAATGGAAGGCATTATAGTTAATGGAAAATGTAAGCAAGCAGCATTATTTGTTGCTCAGTTAGGATTGTGTGCTAACCCAGCCAAGCAAAGGTAATCCTTGAATGACTACTGTTCGCCAGCCACAGGCTGTGCCTCATCTCTTGAGCACAAAGACACACATGTGATCACAAAGTAAAGTAACTTTTATCCCAGAAGGACTACACAACACAGAGATCTAAATTTATACCTGGTTATGGTTTCTAAAATGTTCTTAGAATTTTCATAACTACTTTGTATTAGAATCAATAACTCATATTTTGATAATAATTTAAAGGGCATATTTTAGCATGAAGGGGACTCTATTATAAGAAATAGGACACTTTAGTTCCAGTATCCTGACCAGCAAAGAAGCAATTAGCTAAAATGATACCTGGAGGTTTAACTGAAGCCAAACCTGCCACCCCAGAAATCCAGAAGATTGCTGATGAGGTTAAATCACAGCTTGAAGAAAAAACGAATGAGACTTATAAAGAATTTGAAGCTGTAGAATACAAAACTCAAGTGGCTGCTGGAATAAACTATTACATTAAGGTGTGAATAGGTGATAATAGTTATATTCACATAAAAATATTCAAACCACTTCCTCAACAACAGCAATCTTTAACTCTTACTGGTTATCAGACTAATGAAAGCAAGGATGATGAACTGAATGGCTTTTAGCAGCATGTTGCAAAAGTAGTGAGTCCTTCCTCTGGCTACTTATTGATTCCTGTTAATAAATGCATCAATCAAAAAAAAAAAAAAAAAAAAAAAAAAAAAAAAAAAAAAAAAAAAAAAGAAATAATCTGCCCTGACTGGTGGCACAGTGGATAAGGTGCCAACCTGTGAACCCAAAGGTCACTGGTTTGATTCCCCAGCTAGGACACATAACCAGTTGCAAGTCAGGTCTAAAGGTCACTGGTTCGATTCCCCAGCTAGGACACATAACCAGGTTGCAAGTCAGGTCTCCAGCCAGGTCTGTAGCTGAAGGCAAGCGAGAGGCAACTGTGCTACCAGCCAGGGCAAGGGACTGATGTCTCTCTCCCTTCCCCTCTCTTTGAAAATAATAAACTCTTAAGAAAAAAAGAAAAGAAATAATCTGATTATACAGACAGAGCTTCTCATTAAAAACATGTCTAACCATTCAATGAAATATAAAGAGGCTAAACAACAACAAAAGACCCCCACAAAAACACAAATGTCCTGACAACTTAGTTGTTCTTTAAGAGATAGATCAATGAGTGGAAAACAGTATGGGGTTTCCTTAAAAAACTAAAAATGGAACTGCCTTTTGATCCAGCAATTCCACTACTTGGACTATACCCAAAGAATCCTGAAACACCAATTCAGAAGAACCTATGCACACCTATGTTCATAGCGGTACTATTTACAATGGCCAAGTGCTGGAAACAGCCTAAGTGCCCATCAGTGGATGATTGGATCAAAAAACTTTGGTACATTTACACAATGGAATTCTATATAGCAGAAAGAAAGAAGGAACTAGTACCCTTTGCAACAACATGGATGGAACTGGAGAGTATTATGCTTAGTGAAATAAGCCAGTCAGTGAAGGACAAATATCATATGATCTCACCCATTACAGGACAATAATGAGCAAAACTAACAACAAGCAAAACAGAACCAAGTATAT